>JAUELA010070636.1:0-10547 GCA_031471845.1 Boltenia villosa | reverse complement strand
AAAGAAGAAATAACCCAGATAAAGGAGGATTCAAAAAAAGGTGAATTTATTTTAAAAATAAACAAATATTGAACACTCATTGTTGGACTTGATGCCGTGACATCTCTTTGTGACGTAATAATACCCGCATCCTATAGAGGTCTTTTGATGACACCGATCGCATTTGTAATATGGATCAATCAATACGCTTTTTATGGTCTTGATACCCTTTATGTATATGTATATGTCCAAAATACGGTTTTCACCTCGACAGGTGACGTCACTTTAAACCGCTTTCTATCAGCAAGTAGTCTAATGTCAATTCATTGCTGATGAACTTCAACTAAAAATCATTTTCCTAAAAAATGCTGAAACTGTGCAGAAATGATGGAAATGAGAAGGAAAATCAAGGACCTGGAGGATCTTACAGCTGTGTGTACAACTCCACCCCCGCCTACGACTGAGCGTGCAACTACACGTGAGTATATTGAGAAATGCCTACACTGAGAAACTTGTTATTTTTCTAAAGTCAAAGTAGTTTACTTTGAATAAATCTTCCATTTGAACGGAATCAAAAATTTTAAAAAATATTAAAAATAGATTCAAATCTTTCCACCTTCACGAATTCAGGTATTTTCACCTTTTTGCTCTTTTTTATTAATATTTTTATTATTTTAATTGAAGAAGCTACGACAAAACTACCACTACCACTGAGACTAATGGAAATATTAGATGTTATTAAAATGAGGGGAAAGGGAAGAATACCGATTTCAAAATATTGTCAAGCTATTCTAGCTTGACAGTCTAATAATAATGGCAAAAATGCAAATTGGCTGTTGTTTGAAGGAGTCGGCAGTTTTGAGATAAAAATTTGGAATATTACTTGAGGTTGGCTGCAAAAAATACTATGCCAGAAGCAGAAATAAGTTCCATTTTGTGGATAACAGAAATGAATGCAAATTTTAATGCAGATATAAAACCATCCTCATGCAACGATGTTTGTCGTTCACTGGCTGCTGAAGAAATATCTGACCAACCCGTCGGATTTGCGACCTCTGGTGGAAGCGCAAGAATCTACCCTGATTTTGCAAAAGAAGAGGGGATAAAGGTTTACTGCGATTGCACCGGTGGACCTAATGACGCGTGGCTTGTATGTCCATAGATATCATTGCAACATTGTTAAAATCATAATTTATTGTTAGAAATTCTTTTTATGCTTTTAATGCAGAGACGTGTGCATTGTATCTTATTGCACATGCGTTCAGCGATCCACGACCAGTCGTAATAACTTGATTTGTAGTTTAAGGTATATTGGACACTGGTGCACGTAATCCGTAAATGCTTATTTGTAAATTGATCTCGCGCATACATCAAATATTAATATTGACATACTTTACCGGTAATGAAAATATTTCATGGGCCCGTGAGTAGGTCTAGTGGGCCAAAGAGACACAACCCATTCCTCTGAGCCTACATATCTCATTGTTACGTGAGTATGTACGTACTTAACATCTCCTTCGTAAGCATAACAAACGTCATATGACACGGAACACCTCAATTTTAATCCGCTGAGAAATTGACCATAATTTCGAGGTTAGGTATGGTGGTAGAAACTAAGTGGTTTCGTTCATCAGAATCCAATTTTAAGTTCATCATTCCTTTTGGTCGAATAATATGATCTTCGAATCTCGACTTATACACAAGTATATACATTAATATTGAGATTTATTCTTGGTTTTACTGGCTCCTATATCACGAGCAGAGTTGTAATGACTCGAGTCAATGACTTGACTCAAGTTGCATTTTTGGCGTGACTCTACTCGAGACTTGACCCGTGGTTTGACTCGGACTCGACTCGACCATGAGATTGAAAACACTTGACTTGACTCGAGTCTCTAGTCCCATGACTCGGACTCGACTCGAGACTCGACTTTGGTGACTTGGTCCCATCTCTGATCACGAGGTGTCTTAGTCAATTTTTGCATGAATGCAGGTTATTGTAGTTTTCTAAACTTTTTGTTTATATTTAAACAAGGTTTTCCAGCGACGTGTTGACAACAGCCTCAGCTTCAGACGGACGTTTGCTGTTTACTCTGATGGATTTGGAGAACCTGCTGAAAACTTCTGGCTAGGTAGGTGTTGTGTGGGTGACCGAAAAAAAGCATAAAAAATATTGTTGAGCTGACAAACTTAACAACCGATGTCCGAAGAAATATCGGTGGATGCCCGTATTTTTATTATTATTTTATTTCATTTTAATTTTTAAATTTTAATTTTTTTTCAAATTTTAATTTTTGTTTACTTTATATAAAAAGGTGGTGACCGGAAAAAAATCATAATTTTGGTTAAAGTCTTTAACTTTATTCACAGAATAAAAGAGGTTAGGTTGGTTTTCATAATGTGACCTTTTTGCGTGACATTTTCCCCGATGAACTTTTTACCTGCAGTCGTTGTGGTTGATTGGGAATGGTGACTTGTTGATGAAGTTTCCCCATGTTATATTGATTATCATTAACTGTGATCTTAATACAATAAAATTAACAATACTGCACAATAAATGTATTAACTAGAGCAAGTTAAGTAAACCTTATAACCATTTTTACATTATATCTGCAAATCAAAAACACATATACAGCAATGTATCCTTTCCAAACTTTTTATCCTCTTTAAACCAGTTTATTGTATACATTTGATTGATTCATTTGATTTAGAACGGTAACAATATCCAAGTCATATTTTTATGCAAGGTTTGGAGAATTTACATCGCTTGACACAAAACGGGAAGTATATTCTTCGAATTGATCTGCAAAAGTGTAATTTGGATAAAGCTAATGCGTATTACGAGTAAGTTAAGTCATTTAAAGTTCAGAGCAAGAATGCAGAGTTGGAACCAAGTCATCAAAGTCGAGTCTCCAGTCGAGTCCGAGTCACGGACCTAGAGGCTCGAGGCAAGTCAAGTATTTTCAAATTCATGCTCGAGTCGAGTACGAGTCACTGACTCCTTCGAGTCAAGTCGGGTCCGAGTCACAAAAATGGTCGAGTCAATTTCAAGTCATGAAGTATTTCTCGAATGATTAAAAGAATCCAGTAAAACATCCACGGCGCAAAACTGAACTGAATATTTTGTCAACTCACATTACTATCCTTACAAAACCAAAGCAAACCGACAGCGTGTTTCAACTTGCTCAAGAATCAAGATATGCGTGAGCGTTAATACATTGTTACGTCATTAACTATCTAAGAGTGATCGCGAAAATGTAAGTAAAATGATCTCTTCAATCTGAGACTCGAGTCTTTATTAACTCGAGTCATTTTGCTTCAAGCCTCGACTCAAGTCATGTCTTTAAGCCCCGAAACTCGAGTCGAGTCTCAAACGGGTCAAGACTCGAGTCGAGTCACACCAAAAATGCTACTCGAGTCATTACAACTCTGCAAGAATCAACAGAATCAAACATCAATGAAGTGAAGCATCTTTCACCTTTGTCCTTCTTTTCAGTACATTTTCCATTGGAAACGCTGCTTCAAAATATCAATTAAATGTTGGAGGATTTCATGGAGATGCAGGGGACTCTTTGTTTCGTCACAACAATAAGAAGTTTTCAACATTTGACCAGGATAACGATTCGAGTTTCAGTCATCATTGCGCCGAATTCTTCAACTCTGGATGGTGGTATTCCGACTGTGGCATCTGTGATCTGAATGGACTTTATCGATCTTTCGCAGATAGAAAAACCAGGAATTATATGGACCAACTGGATCGGAACTTGGAACTACTCCTACAAGATGGCAGAAATGAAACTGAAGCTTAAATATTGAATAATTATAAATATTATCTACCGGATGCTGAATCATACTTGTATCATGTTGAAGAAGTGTATTTGATTTAACTGTAAATTAATCATGAATAAAATTTATATATTGTAATATTGTACAATAAACGCTTTAAAAGGAGTTATTGTATGAATGTTCAAGCCATGGAAACCAGAGATGGGACAAAGTCACCAAGGTCGAGTCTCGAGTCGAGTCCGAGTCATTGACCTAGAGACTCGAGTCAAGTCAGTCTTTTCAATGTCCTGGTCGAGACTCGAGTCGAGTCTTTAACGGGTTAACACTCGAGTCGAGTCGAGTCTCACAAAAATGCGACTCGAGTCAAGTCATTGACTCGAGTCATTACAACTCTGATGGAAACATTCATAAAGATTTTGCTTCCAGGAATGCGGTAAATCTTCCAAACGAAATAATTTGAAATCTTCCATTTCATATTTTGAATGGGCAAAACTTGCCAAACAAGAAACACGTAATTCAATGTAGTTCCCGGGAATAGAAATTGGTAATTCAGTACACAGTCAACGATCAACAACAATATCAAACCTCAGTTTACGCAAGAATCAGAACAATTCTGACGAGCACGAAAACTGTGATGCTGTGATAACGCTAATTCATTCGCCTTAGGCTTTTGAGCTGTCTGTCAACTTTGTCATATAAATGAGCTAAATCACAGGTTCATGGTTATTGCGGATTCGATATTTAGGCTTTGTCGTGGAAACGAGAATATGATATTCGCTCTGAGGATTATCACAGCATTTCACTTAGTGATTTTTGCCCTACTTTGGACACCGGAGAATGTGAAAGGTGTGTTAAAAGGGTTATATTTTGGTGCATTTTTGTGATAGCCTTATCACCGAATTGCTATGTAGTAAGTTATTCAAACTCATAATTTATAACTGTGGTTTTTTGACTTGTAGGCTCAGGGCAAAGTCAAACAACTTCGACAAATAATGAGAATTTGAAAAATGCGCAAAATCGGAAGTATCCAATTATGATTGGTAAAGCATGCGGTAAATGGAAAACTGGTCAGTAATCTTTCATATTTTTATGTATGGGTTGTTAAAATTCAGCATCCATTGCCAACATGCTGCTGGGTACAGGCCTGTTTGATTGTTCAAATTTCAAAGGGTTAGGAGTTGGGGTTAAGGAGAAGGGTTAGATTTAAAGTTGATTTTATGTAATCACATTTATTGGTAATTATGCATAATTACCCAATAATCGCAACAATTCTAACGAATATATTCAATATATTGGGAAAAGTTTGATTTCCGAAATGATGGTTTATATTGTTTTCGTATTGATCAGTGTCTATTTTGATACTTCCTGACTTTTGAAATGTTGAATTCCCTTTGTTCAAGGGTCTGCTGATGTGCTTGGTAGAAACATAACATTTACATCGAAATCCCCGAAAATTATTTATCATCGAACTCCTAAGAGTTGGTCTCCGGGGAAGTATCTTTGCATTTGGAATGTCAAAGTCGTCTCAGGAGAAATTGCGAACGATGACGAACCTTTGGGAATAACCGTTTTATTTCGACGAATAAATATACAAAAAGATCCGAATACTTATGGATGCTCTGACGATATGACTGTGAGAACTCCCTACAATGAAGATATATATACAACGAAAGATTTTTGCCAGTAAGTAAGAAAAATCGTGAATATAGTTCCCGCTTCTAGAATGGAAATTTGAATTTTCGTAAACTGGAATCTTATAGACCTTCATCTACAGAGGAAAAGTATTAACGCTTCTATTGGTCTATTGGGAATTTACAGTGGAATAATCTGCGCAGTACATAAAATCATTCAACTATATTCGACTGTGACAATTTTGCCTTTTTATGAAAGATTGTAATTGCAATAACTCCAGTGCAAGCTTATGACGTCATTACTTTTCCTCTGTATAGTATTACCGGGAAGTAACAATATAACAAGACCAATCAATATATTTTGTATCGTCAGATACCAATCCAACAAAGAGTACAAAATTGCTTCGGATACTGTTCAAATTCGATTGGAAGTCAACGTGCCAAATGTGACGTATGACAAAAACACAGTTACTTCCTTTGCAGCGCGATTTAGATCTTCCAAGAGACCTGATATACCACGGAGATTCAAAGTAGATGATATCATGTCATCCTATACTACAATCAAAAACTATAATTTCTCGTGGGAGGACGGAAAAAAGTTTTGCCAGAATTATTCTGCAGGATGGGATTTATGCTTTGAATCTCAAGCATGTTCATTCGATAGCATCCGTTTCTCTCATGCAAGCGTAGATTTAATGCCGCAGTATTTTCCATTGGCCGACGACTTCAAAACTTGGGGATTAATAGATCATAACACCGATCGTTGCCTTTCAACTACTTCTCATTTGTGGCCCCAGGATGGGAGTCATTGCCCCCATAATGGATGTAAAGCGAAGTCTTACATTTATTGTTGTAAGCATGCAAAGGCAATTCCTCCTCCGAAATATGAAGCCGTACCAAGAATGGTCGAGGTAACAACAGGCAAAACGGATTCCGGATATATTTATCGGTTTTCAGATCCTGAACATGGCGGGTATGATTATGACGATGACCGTTACTCGGGTCCGCGCTTCGTCGATTACTGGATTCAGGTCGGTCGAATCGAGGGAGATATGGATCAATTTCTATTGCTGAGAAGCTATATTCCAGAGTTTCCAACGGTTGTTTACGTTTGCTCCAGAAATACATTCTCCGACGATGGCTTTCCAGACGATGAACCGGAGAATTATCGCTTTAAAATCACTTTACAACTGTGCAGAGAACCATGGTATTTAGAATTTCATTTATTTACCACAACCAGGCCTAGAAAAGGATTAACCGCTTTGTACATTGGACAATCTTCACATGGTGAGTTAGAAAGGAATAACGTGATTCACATAAATGCTTAGAAACGGTTATATTATAGGTGCTCGGTCAACACCATTCATTATTTATTTTGATGTATAACCTAATTTAGGCTAAAGAAAATTTCATCGGGAAAAAGTCGTCAATAAAATTAACAGTGAAAATTATAGTTACAGAATAAAAACGGTTGGGATTAGTGGGTTAGCAATATTGACTTACTTTTATTACCTTTAACGTGACTTTCGAAAATTTTATTCGATTTTTTTTTGAGAGTTTGGATGTTACAGATGACTTTTATTACCTTTAACGTGACTTTCGAAAATTTTATTCGATTTTTTTTTGAGAGTTTGAATGTTACAGATGATGATGCTCACTCTCGAATTTCCTACACTCCCCCTTGTTGTGGTTTTGAAAAGGAGAGTTTTGTGATTTATGGATTTTGGACAGCAGAAAAGCCATCCTTGAAATGCAAATCTGGAGAATATTCGGGCCCTTCAGGAAACATCTCATCTCCTCTGTTTCCCGGAAATTATCTTCCGAACACGGATTGTTCGTGGACAATACGAGTCGAAAAAGGGCATAGAATACTTATTCAATTCAATACCCTTGTTATGAATGAATCTTTCGATGGGTGTAGGTGAGTTCATTTAAGAATATGTTTATTGCCAATTTTTAAATATACAATTTATAACTAATAAGGAATCTGATTTTTCTATTTAAGCGATACTTTTCTCGAAATTTCTAATCCATCCACGAACCATGTCTACGGTCGAGTTTGCGATCAGAATATTCCCAGCGATAACTTATTCGATTCCGACGTCATCACTGTCCTATTTACGTCACACGATTGGGATGATGTAGGAGGACGCTTCTCTTTCAAATACACCGAAGTTGAGGCAGAAGCAACGCCCATCAGTCTTTACAGTTTGCCACATGAGAATGCGACATGGCAGGAAGCCAGTAATCTCTGTCATTCTAAGAACCTGCAACTTTGCTGGTAAGTTAACCTGATCCAATTCAATGCAAGTTTGTCCAGAATATATTCCCCTGTAAGATCTGTGTTCGTATTTTGATTATCTGCAGCTTTTACTGTTGTAAATATTGTTAGAATTGCGATGTCTCGATCGGGTAATGTCAAAATTTTCAAATTTATAGAGAAATATCCTCTTTAGAATTCACATAGACCCTTAAAAAGCCAGTATGCGACCTATTACGTTAACTGGTTCAAACAATCGCCCAGGGGCAAATACTGGCGACAAATCTTGAAAGCCAATCCTTCTAAAAATGTTCAAACTAGTCGACAAATATATTGTATACAATTTGAAACTCTGATTGTTAATAACCCTTTTTTTCATAGGAAACAGGAAATTTGTCCTTTTCAAACTGATCTCTTTCCACGCAATGAATCCAGATGGATTGCGGTCCAGGATGATCACAACGAATGGATGCAAGCAGAGAAGGAACATGGTCAATACGCAACACTAGATTGCGAATTGTATAGTAGTCAAATGGGACCTCCTTCATGGGGTACAAAGTTGCTCGAAAAATGCGAGAAACTAGAATCAACAGGTCCATGCTCTTTCAAAAGGGACATCGTGCTTTGTTGCGACTATCCAGAAATACATGACGATTCCTTGGCAGTATTGGGATATTATGTGCCAGCGAACAATACCGCCCAAAAAGTGCGAGTCAATGTTGCCTATTTCGAAGGCTATATCAAGGACCACTACTTCTTTGGCAGAAACGACACGTGGTGGGCTCCATTCTTTGAATACTACGAATGGAATCCTACATGGAATCCTCCAGGAAGTCGTCAAAATGCTACCCTCGGAGTTGTGGATTATTTCGTTATGTCTTCAAAATATGTGAAAGGCCATTTTGAACAGGTAACCTTGTACATATTGTACATTCGACTGTGATTGTAACTTGTGGCTGTAGTCAGCCATTGCATTTCCTTTCATTTCAGACTGTGTACTTCTGTTGGAATTGGTGGGGATGGAAATATGGAATAGTGTATGGAATGAAGCTGACAAGTTGTGGAAAACATTGGACATTCTCCTTCCACTTGTACGCAGGAAATGTCCAAACTGCCCGAGCCCAAGTGCAACTACACGTCGGGAAAACTGATGTCAAAAGTGGCCGCGTCTGCTGCTCAGACAATACGGAGCAATTTACAATCTATGTCATGGAAGCCGGTACAGAGGAATCGTATGGAAATTTGAGATATTGAATGCATTTTGAAATAAGCAGTACGGTAACACACGATATAAAGGAATTAAACATAAAAAACGACTTACTTTTTTATTAAGATTATGAGAGGCAAACCTTAAATATTTTGTTACAGAAGTTTACATTTAATGCATAGTCGACAATAAATTTGTGGAATGGATTTCAACTCTGACATTCTCATCATTCAGGGTTACTAAACTATCTAGATCAGTGATTCTTAACCTTTATGTATCCAGGAACCCCATGTGATCCTGAAACTCCATCCCGCACACCTAGCGGAAAGCCAGGTGCTCAGTTGAAAAAAATGAAGCTACCATAAGCTTATGTTAATAAAATTCCAAATATGCAATGTATAAAGTTTTCTATTCTACGTTGTATCCGCATGAAATGTTTATCCTCGCGAATTCATCTCTTTTATTCTTTTGCTATAACGAGGTTGTTATATTGGTAAACTGTATCAGGTACCATCCATGGTTCTTTTCTGTCTAAGTGTGATTGATGATCTCTCTCCATCGCACTCATAACCTATTAAAGCTGTAAAATGCTCATTCCATATTACAGAATGATATGTTGCCTTAAATATGGCGTAATCTGTCATATGATGTCATATTATGTATCGCATATAGTTCTTTTCTCTACCTGTCAGAACTACCAAGGTAAGTGTATCTTTCGGTACATGAAAAAAATGAAGGGACCAATTTAAAGGTCTTCCTTTTTATTCCGAATATATTTTTTTATGTATATATTCAAGTATATAGTCCTTGTTAATAAGGTAGTACCATGTATGTAACTAGCCTACAACTCGAATAGTGAGAAATAAGTGCTCAATCTTTATTTCACACGGTGATTGGAGTTTGATCGAGGCATTCCAACCCCTTGTATCAACTGCTCCCCTAGGCATAGACAGAGCGTGGCCCATTGCTCGAGGTTAAGTTTTGGGCCCCGCAAAGTCTGCTGGAGCCTTATGGACTAGGAGAAAGTCCACATCTGCACAATCCAGCTCGCAGTTTAGTTTAGATTTTTTGTATTTTTCTATGTTATTTTAAAGTCCAAGGTTTTTAACTCCGAGGGTCACTTTTTTGAGTTTGATGTATCCTTCTACGCCAAGAGATCTAGCTCTCTTGGTATAACTCATGGGCCCATCAAACCCCCGGCCTGAGCGATCCTTGTTGCCATCCAGGCCCAACTATCCCAAATCCATCCCGGTCGACATTGCTCCCCACGAACAAGAGTATACCTAATTTTGGAAAGGATTTAGTGACAAGTCTAAAAGAAGCGCCATGCCTGCCACCAAGATACCGCGTACGCTGTTCCTTACTACGGAACAGCGCCACACGACCTTGGAGATGCTGCAGTGTTTTGAGTACGGCACACTCTCTTCCGGCCCAATGAAAGCATTGGTGACGACTCCGTCTCCTCCGATTCAGATATCACGGTGAGGACGGCACCCGCCGATATAGACCTGGACATATCGGTTCGTACGAGATCAAGATCATCTGATGGTAATGTAAGGGACAGTCCCATCCTTCCGACATACAAACCTCGAGGTATCAGAAAGTTCAAGAAGACTGCCACCCGGCAGTCTCATGACCAGGACCAACCCCCTTTATCCACTTACTTTCACGCTGTATTCGATCA
>JAUELA010070525.1:0-10557 GCA_031471845.1 Boltenia villosa | reverse complement strand
CAATGGCAACTCGAGGTATTACGCACAATGGGAAATAGTGGAATTCGTAATATTACGTAATAAAGGCCATCGGTTAGTCGCAAAAACTGTGCTAACTCGGACGTTGCGCGAAATGTTCAATATATCCTTGTAAAACTTATGTGAATATCTCTAAAAATACAATTAAATTATTCTGAGGATAAAACGAAAGGTCGAAATAAAATTTATTGGGGAATCACTATATTATTTTTGCACTTACACATATCTGTCTAAAGTCTGGAGTAAAGGGGAGAAAGATACAATGGCGATGGCCACTGAGCTAGACAATGGGGAGAAAAAGAGATAATATTTGAATTATAAATTAAAGATATTTTTTGTTCTTATATTTTAGCAAGAACTATGGATAATAGTTCGATCGTGCTTGATCCGAAACAATATATTGCACTGGGTCCAACTAATCAAAAATTTATTAACAGAAAACTTTTCATACTCTGGCATACCCACTTCCAAATTTTCATTTTTTTGAAATAAAGCATCAAGACAGAGCGCAATCTGATAATGACATGATTAAATTATACAATTAAAGTTTTCAGCTCAGTTCAATCCTTAGTTTTATTTTTAGAATTGTTAGATTAATCCATACATGTAAACACAATAAACCTCTATTCGATTTAAATCCCCTCTGATATAATTTGTAATCAATGAATTATGTTCAATATCACTGTTTCATTTTCCTGAATGTAAATAGTATACTTCTGAATTCTGAATACTTCTGACTCAAGTATTGCGACTTTTGACACATAATTCTTTAAGTTTAGATTTTGCCACTTCCTGGTTGTTTGATGGACAGTTACCGGACGTCGATTTTTGCTACTTAGCTTGTATTATTTGAGTAGGAATGAACTTGAATATCCTTGTTGATAATGGATCGGAGTTGAACTCGGTATACTTACCGTAAAATATTTAGTTAATTGTCCCACTGTTTTGAAGTCAAATATTAGTTCACCGTATTAATCTATGCCGGCGGTGCCAGGTTTCGCGTAACCATCTTCACGATGCATCACGCGTCCATGTATAAGCCCGATACTACCTTCAGTTGAATCGAGAGTAAATATAATACATTTAATTGAAAATATTAAAAAATGGGAGAAAATACTTTGAAACTTGGTGAGTTTAATTGACTTGAATTGAGACAATTTTTCGTATGGTAAGGCAATTCTCAAATGAGTAAGTACTCTTTCAGGCTGGGTGATAGCAACGGATCCACGTGATTCAGAAAAAGATGATATTAGTCCGGGTAATCTTTTGCTTAGCGTTCTTCCCTTCATTTAAATTCTTCATATTCTCACAATACCTCATGCATTGAAATAAAATGTGTGATACAAACTTTTGTCAAATATTTAATAGACCTTGTAAAGTCAATTATGTTTTGTTCGCCTACATGTATTCGACTCATTTATTTGTTAAACTAATGTCCGTTTAAAATATTCAAATTTTATGCGATTTGAAAATAAATTTGCAGCTATTTTAGACCTTACATTATTGAAGAGGAAAAACGATGTTTTATCCAAAAATCAAAAAAATTAAATGAGTGCTTCATGTGAATATTGAATATTTATTTATTATGTATATTGGATATATAAACATATTTGTAAATAAAAGTGAGGGGAAATATTGCGCTGTGACTAAGTACAGTGTAAAATGCTAAATTTTTTTCAACAAAATCTTATGAAATTAGATCTAAGTCAAATTAGAGATTATTTTTTATTTCCTATTATGAGGTGATACACATGACGACATACATTTGTGTCCCTACCACTACTAGTTGGAACTGTTTGACACATAAAAATTAAAATGAAAGAATAATATAATGAAGGATGATGAACAATTTGTTACTTTATTTTTACCTTTTGATTCATTAGTGATATAAACTGTTTGAAATATAATTCCAGGTATGAAGGCTGAATCGTGGTCAAATCCATTGGGTCAGCTTGTAAGTAAAGCACCTCTTGAGGTTGAGGGTCAGTGTCAAATACTGTTTATTATATTAGTTTAACGATAATTATCGCAGTGCAGAGAACTATGCTGACCTTCAAGCCCCCAGACTAGATAGAAAGGGAAAACTAGTAATATTTGAAAAAATATAAACAAACGCGACGATGACGCTACTTGATGATTTGAATGAAAATGAATCATATCAATTTATGAGCTTTTTACTTTTATATTTTAATTCAGATCTCAGCGGAACTTTTTTTGGTACAAAAGACTTAGCTTTCGAAGGATCAATTCTCAACGGTCTTTTTCAAGGTATGACTGAGTCAATTCGGTAAAATAAGTTTTCAGTACATTTGAAAAGGAAGTTCAAGTTTAGCATAAATAATTTTTATCAAATTTTCATCACACATTTAACACTTATGGAAGTTATGTGAAAATCAGTTATAAACAAACGCTTATAGAATCTTCCCAGTCCCAATGTACCTATATTGTATGTTTAATGAACTAGATTCAAACGATCGTCCTGTTCTCGAAGCGTCAAGAAAGATCGGGATTCCAGGTGTGGCAACAGCACGTCGTCCATACCATACGGCATATTTACGACCAGAGCATAGAAAGACGGATTATGGTAGGAAATATTACTTAGATAACATGTTTCACATAAATCATTTCTTCACAAGCATTTGTCGTCTCTATCGCTGCAGATCCTCAATTGCTCAGACCTGTAATACTAACTAATATCAACCCGGAAGCCAGACAACTATATTTTAACCGAGGTGATCACATATACTGTAAATCCTTTGTTAACTGCCCCACTGTTCTGGAGTCAAATATCATTTCACTCCTATCCTCGATGTGGGTAAGTGAATGGACACGCTACATTACTCGCCACCGGTAGGAGGTTTCACGTGAACTTCTTCACGACGCATCATGCGTATATGTATATGTGTATATCTATTTGTGGAACATGCCTTTAATAGTTATATCCTATTTTAATAGTTATAGATATAAATAAATAACTCAATGTTATTTTTCGTCTTGGCTTTGTAAAGTAGAATATAAGGACTTTTCAAATGTGTGCTCTCTCTATTTCAGATTGGGTATCGACAGATGATGCACTTAAATCACTGAATTCGGCCAAACAAGCCATGTTTTAATGAATTATATCAACTTATATTATTTCAATAAATAAATTAAGAAAATTCATCATTCATTCCAACATCTCTGAATCTGTAAGATGGGTTATACTTTCCCTCACTGATTTGTCTAAGGCGTCCAACCTAAACACATCGGAAATTTATTTAAAAACAAACGTTGATAATTACATGATAAAATAATTCAATTAACTTTTCAGCTCAGCTGGTAAACTTGGCTCCATCAGCGAAGAATGGTGAACACGATTTTCCTTTAGATTTAGCCAGTCCACCACCGAAAGCTATCTCCTCACCAGAAGAATTGGTACTAGAAGGTAGGTCGAATATGCTTTTTTCTGACTGAAATATGAAAAGTTGTTACATTACATTTAACGCGAACAAAGCTTGTGTGTGAGGCAACCTGAATTCATTTCAACCGGGGTTAATTCTATCTTGAGCTACACTTGATAATAATTATTTTAGATATTCTAGTCATCAATGAAAACACATCGTAATTTGGAAGTAAATAAATTTAAAATCAATATCTTCCCTTGTTCAACGAGTTAAAAAAATATATGACCCACAGGGCGTTTTACTAAAGTAATATGCATAATTAAACAAAGGTTTGTGTGCTCAGATTTTGCTCAGGAAAACTTAGAGTATTATATGACATGAGCGGTATGGTTTCCAGCATGTCAGTTTTGCAAATAGAAGAGAAAGAGAAAGGATATATCAAATATATATATCAAATAATTTATTTATACATCGAGAGTAAATGTTTTAAATAATTCTGGAAAATAAAAATAGACATTGAAGGGTTGACAAATGTTGTTAAGATACGAAACCAAGAACGTTAATTAAGATAAAAACAAGAATAATACTATATCACCCATACTGTTTCGTTTGAGTATGATTCAATTTCTCGGACTTCAGAAACTGCCTAAAAATTAAGAAACAAAATTTATTGAAAAATATTAACAGAAAGACGATGTGAATTCTATTCCCCAAAAGTTTTTGCATATGTGGTCAACTAAAATCAACTTAGTCTTTAGCATTGTAGATAAGTTGGTTTGATTATTTTCAAATTTAAGAGAAGTATACCAGGTACTGTGGTGGGATAAGATACTTTTATACACCTTACTTTTACACACATGTATTCAACTAAGTAGTGTAAATTGTCAAAAACATATTTCTGATGTAGACTTTAATGACGATTTTATTTTAGCAGATTTGGTTACATTAATTGATAAATCAGATTCCTACCTTCAATCCCTGCACAATCCGTGTAACCCGAACCCGTGCTACTTCGGAGGAATATGCTATTTTGAGGAAGGGGACGAGATAGAAACTCGTTGTAACTGTTATGAACATAGTAATGGAAAGTATTGTGAAAAGTTTACTCCGGTGATGCTTTAAGCTTCTGATAATTATTCTTGAATTTGCTTTGTTGAAGTATCGGACAGATCACTTTATTAATAATAACCGTATTTAATAGTTCAAATCGTATTTAAAAATAAATGCATTGACGTGAAATTTAGCTCTTTATTTCTCATTTATTAAGATTGATTTTCAACTGTGAAGATATTTGGGATATAGGCAGATTATTTCTCAAAGACAAAAATAACTTCGATGAATAATTGAAAATATATTCGAGCTATTCAAGTACTGTGATATTGTAACTCAAGTTTATTATAAAGGTCATATTGTGAACCTCGAGGAAAGTACCCGAGAGAAGCTCTTAGGATTAGCACCTCACTGTACGAAAGCTAGCAGTTAGGGTACAAAGAGGGAATGACCTGTATCTGACCCAACAAAGAAAAATATTGTCAACTGAGTATTTCATAATGAAACGATAATATTGAAGATGATCAATCAAGTAATAAACTTATACAATAAGAACTTAAGGGTTCAGGGGTAATATTGAAGCGATAATACAACGATAATATTGAAGATGATCAATCAAGTAATAAACTTATACAATAAGAACTTAAGGTTCAGATTGCAGTTGGGTTAGGTTTAGAATAAGTGTTGATTTGTTGATCATAGAAGTGATGACATTTGGCTGTACTTTCCTAATGAAATGTTTGTTGTTAGGATGTGACGTAATCACCGTACCTCCGTATATATCAACGTTCGTAATTGAAGCGTGCTATATATAATTCAATATCTGCCTACATTTGTACACATGCAAGAGCGCGCTTGATCATGACAGTTGTCTGTTCTTGTTTTTATATTGTGGGTGCGTGCATACTTGTCTTGTACTCATATGTTTCACCCGTATTTTATACTTTTTGATGCTATATGGCCGTATAGACGGTGTATACGTTTGAAGCCTTGAAATATAAGCTAGATCACACCTCAAGTTTATTAAAGTGTTAATAAAATATCAAATTATATATTTTTCAAAAACTCGTTCATTTCTAATCCTCTTAATGCATATTGCTTCCAGGAAGTGTTGTGTTACAACCGATCGTTATATGATCGTTATATGTTATATGAATCCTAATTTCTCTACTTTTTATGGTCTTCACAGTTGACAGTATTATCCATAAGGCTGACTAAGCCGAAGCCTTCGGGCCCCGCAGGGACAGTAAACGTGCGAGTAGAATTCTTCAAGCCACCAGCAAATGGATATAGGGTTATGTACTGCTGCCTACTTCCTACCATACCAGGGACAGGCTGTCAGCTCTAGGGAGATGAAATGTGAAGTATCGGAGGGCGGCCTGGGGGATCGGCCATGGGTTAATACGGCCATGTTAGGGCTTGTTGAAAAATGTTATTTCTTCTGCATAAATAAGGTCACGATTGAAAAATTTCTGAGAAGCTCTGAATTGTAATCTATTTGAGTAATTTTGTGGCACGGAGGTCCGAATGTATCAGAATTTGAATTAAAAATCTCATAAAGCACCCGGGCTATATGCGGGGACCCTTTTTCAGATAATACAAACGAAAAACTCACAAAGATCAACAATAAACTTCCAGAAATATTGTTATAAAACCAGAAAGGATTTCTATCCAAGGTCCTGATCTGCTTCTCTATGCTTTGAAACCATATTTCATCACCATCCCGAACAGTAAGAATAACCTACAATAAATGTACTGGAATGGAAACAATAACAAGGCAAGGAATTTGATGCTAACAAGAAGCGATCAGGAGTAAACTTGAATCTGTTTATCTTTTGCGTGATAAACATATTTGATTCGGGAATCTTCAACTTCAATCAAGAAATACATTTTTTATCCTTACGAACAGATGGTTTAGCTTGATCACACTTTATTACATCGCATTCTTCATTCTTGGATAGAATAAATTTTTGCACCTGAATACAAGGCCGAGTTAACAGCTGTCGTGGGCCAGGGACTCAGCATCTTGCAAAGGTCCTTGAAAATAATATCCTTTTCTCAACTCATTATTATCAGTTATGAGTTCAGTTCAATTAATTCATTTGAAATTATTAGTCCAATGTATATAATATATCTTCGTCAGGTTAGGCATGATGAAGCGTTATTTAAATGAGGAGAATGTGAATCGCGATTATAATGATGAAATTTGAAATTCGCGCAATTGCGGCTGTCAGCAAGAGATTTGAAGATTTGTACCAAGATTTTCCTCACGATAAAATCTTCTTCCCTGGACCGGAATATACTCTCTAACGTATCTACCAGTGTATGATGAGAAATATAATTATTAAAAATTGATTTTTTTTTTACCTAAATAGACTCTATAGAACTACCTCTTGCACAAACTTTGAAATAACTTGTCATCCCTACTCAACTTTTAAGTGACTTTTGTGAAGAAGTCATTCTGAAGAGTCGATATTTCGACAGGGGCGTACAGATTTCGATGATTATCCGTTCCCCAATAGGAGAGCCCACACGGTGTCCGGTTGACGACGTTTCAATAGCTGATGGATCATCTTCCATACACGTTAAAGTACAGCGTGAAAGTAAGTGGGTAGAGGGGTTATTCCTGGAACCGGGTAGAAGTCTTCTTGAACTTCCTGCGGCCTCGAGGTGTCTCTGTCGCATGAATGCAACCCAACTTTACATTACCATCAGATCATCTTGATCTCTTGCGCTCCGAGATTTTCAGGTCTACATCCGCGGGTGCCGCCCTCACCCTGATATCAGAAGCAGAGAAGACGGGGTCGTCACCTATGCTTTCCTGGGGAAGGAAGAGCGTAAGAGCAATTGGTAGTGGGATCTTCTCTCATGAGCTCTTTTACTTAATCTAATCGTCAGAACTATTAGCATTGTTCGAATCATCACCAATTAAACATTCATAGATTTCTATATTCCTGCAATTAACTGAATATTATGTCCCTTATATAGTAAGAAAATATTACACATATATTAAAATAAATTCTCTATTTTATTCTTATTCAACGACCACTCTTTTCAGAGTAGAGGCAAAATGAATAATTCGCAAATGTTGATGAATTTATTTTATCTAAATGTAATAAAAAGTTTGAAAATATAGATATATATTTTTATATATTTCAATTTCCTGACGTTCGCATATTCCATACGCGCAAAATAATCTCAAGCAGTAAAGCCGGATAATCGTTCCAAATTAAAAACGTTATCAATTGCGACTCATAAGACATTATTTATTTGATCACATGCAATCGTTGCCAAATTCACTATGTAGGGGAAACAGTTAACACCAACAATTTCGAGTGTAAATAGATATTGAACATTTCTTTTGGTTTCGACGATCAGAGGAGGACAGTATGCAATTTATATGAGCGACAAATGCGATATTGCGATGCTATGACGACATATTGTTATTCAAGGTTCGTAAAAGAAATAATTTGGTTGTTTCGATATTTAGAAAAGTTATTCTAATATGCTAGGCAGAGACAAATTCATCTCTTGTTAGCGCCGTACATGTTATTGAATGTGCGTGTGTAGAGAAAATCTTGACACGGAAGAAGATTTGGACGTGTTTGAGTGGTGAAAATGGGAGAATTATGGATACATGTAAACAGTCAGAGGTGAGAAGCCGTATTTTGGATGAATAAAATGCAGATGTAGTTTTCTATGGATTAAATTCTAAATATTTAAGTATACATATATATGTCAAGTGATTAACGTGCGGTGTCAATAGTTAAAAAAAACGGTACGAAAGTCAATTATGAAAGGACATATTAAGATTTAACCAATAAATTAAGTTGGACCTTTAATAAAGTTGAAGTATTACAAACCTCGAAATTTTAGTGGGATATCTCACTGTTGAATAAGTTCATATAACACCAAGAAGAAGGTCCCTGAAGAGTGAAGGCTATTTTAAGAAAGTTGTAACTCAAAATTTGAGAAAAAAATTTAATTGAAAGTTGAACATGACAATTCACTCTTTGCTAGTGGAGTTACTAGATACCGGGTGTCTATTGCTATGATCTTTCGACCACCGCAACAACTGGGTTAGCTCAGGTTAGTCAACTGATTTCTTCTTGAAATCTTTTTTCTACTTAGTACGCTTCTTGCAGGCTTATAAAAATAAAAGGGTATTTGAAAACAGTATACGAAGATCTTTTGTCCGAGGGCAATTACACAGATACCATTTTCCCGATATTACATCTTCCCTTTTTTAAACGATTCAACTCTTCCAACAACGTAACGAATAACATAATTTTGTTCTTGGTTTCTCGCAACGTAGTGGGATGAAAGATTGAAGAATCGAATGGTGGCCGGAATGGAAACATGTAAGTTCCTAGGGGCTAGGGTTAATACGGCCCTTTCCTCAGTTAGTGGTAATACGAAATGTTCTCAACGAACTAAACGAACAGGATATGAAATCTGAAACAAAAAATGGAAGCCAACTATGACACGAAGCAACAGATGTGTATCCATTATATATCTTTCTAGTAAAGGAAGTAGACTAAACGAGTTCTTTCTTGACTTAGTATTAGATCTTCCTCAGAGAATTCATGTTAATGATCATATTCCGGAAAGTACATCACCAATGAATCGAATTATGTATGTGATATATTGCGCTGTTGGAATCAACCAATGTGCGTTCGGGAAGGAGAGAATTGCATCATTGGAAAAAAGGAAAAGGAAGAACGTAAATAAATAAACGCAGAGGAAATGTATAATTCAACGTAATAATAACAAGTATATAATTCGGATTCGGAGCGGAAGGTTGATAAGCAGTTATGAATTTTGCTGTTGAAGATAGGCGAGGATGAAGTTTTTCAATACTCTTCTACTGTTGTTGTGCATGTGTATTGCTAAATGTAATGGAGTTAGTGATGCTGACCAAGAAGTTGGTTTATATAAAGCTGGATTTGGGAACATCGGAGTAGAGCTAGGTCAAGGTAAACTACATCTTGATGAATATTATGAATTAATCTAATCAGTCTTTACGACCTGTTCATCTTTACGACGTTCAGGTACAGAACATTTTACGAAGGTGCTCCCCAATCTTACTAAAGGCGCCGTCCCCTAATTACCAAGTCTGATGTTTGCTGACCCTTATTATTTCGAGCATTGGTGGTAGAATTTTATTAATTCCCAATAAATTTAACAACAAAATGACTGATTGGAATAAATAGGATTCGGCAGATTAGGCTATCAAGTAGACAATTTCGTTATAATACTACTGTCTCTTATTGCAAGTATGGTGTTTGTTCTCTTGCAACGTCGACAATGCGCACTTATAAATGGCTGGAGCTCCCCCCAACTCCTTAGTTATGTTTTGCGAATCCCATTCTGAACAGAAATGATTTCGAAAATGTTTTGTCGTGTGGATTATTGTTCCAGTAACAAGCTCGTATATGCTTTCCTTGAGCGTTTTGCAACAAAGGATCTCGTCAGTATGAAAGTCTTCATAGTGACTTGAGGGATATATAGACAATAATGAATGATAAATATTTGTTATAAAATTTTGATTACAAAATTCGCATTTCTGGAAGTGATGTAGAAATATGTTATAAACAAATGCCAATAGAATTCTTCCAGTCCAAATGTGCCAGCTCTATGTATAATAAACAAGATTCAAACAGGCGTTCTCGTTGACAGGCTTGGCACCACCTCCACCACGTCGTCCAAACTATGGGATACATTCGAGACCAGAGTATACGAAGACGGATTATGGTAAGAAATATTACTAATAAAACAGGCTTCGCAGAAGAATGGATCACGATGTATTAGCAAAACCAGATTTAATAAATAAATTGATTGTTCATATATTCGTCTTCATCGTTGCAGATCCTAAATTGTTCAGGCTCGTACCCGGAGAAGTACACACTTATCTTGGCCGACCTAAAACCGGACAACAAATGTATTACACAGGTGATTGATCTATGCTGTGCTGTGATATTTAGTTAACTGCCTCAACTTTCTTTTTTAATCAAACTTGAGCCTACTTCAATGAGGTAATTATAATGTGATTTTAGTAAAATGTTTTAAATGAGTGTTTAATGTGTTTAGATAAGCTTCCGAAAGA
>JAUELA010070416.1:0-10557 GCA_031471845.1 Boltenia villosa | reverse complement strand
TCAGAGATAAAGATTGAAAATTTCCTTCTTCTTCCTTTTTTTCTACAACCTTTATTATTAGGTTAAAGCAACAACTTTCATATATACATGCGAGTATTTAAAGTCAAAATATTTATACGCAAACCAACGAGAGTATTTGTTAGCGCAAAGCTTCAGTGTTCCATCATCAATAGGCTAATATATTTATAAGGTAACATTCAAGTCTGATATGAATGAAACTTGATTCAAATCTTATCTATTTAAAATATTATTTAAAGTTTTTGTAACCTAGGTATTATAAAAAAATTATAACATAGAAAACATCACATATATCCACGGGTCCCGTCTCTATTTATCTCAGGACCAAGCGACGTTCAGTAATACGATATGCTAAATTTGTTAGCAAAACTCTTGTGTAACGCTCGCTCGGAGTTGTCGATAGTTGTCAAGTGTCTTTGTTGTTAATTGGCAAGGTCTCTATAATGTGTCCATAAGGAGCTAGCTAGTAGATCTGAGATATTATAATATTGATCACACGTTTCATCTAACTTTCTCAAATCAATCAAATTTTATTGTAGCCAAATATCCAACTATCTACATTCCTAATATTGTTTTCATCTAATCACTGCAGTTTGTTCAATTCCTCGTGATTCTGCTATATTCGTAATGATAAGCTAGAAATCCATGAACTAGTACCATCACCCTTCTCTCTCTTTACCCCCAAGAAATACTTGAATTCAAGTGAAGCATGACTTATTCGTGCAGGTTCGATGGAAAGTAGAATACTACGTATTGCGTATACCTACTTTTACATTTTAGTTCTGTCAATATTGGATACAATTATGACCTTTATCCATCAATAGAAATCACTTGTTTCAGTGATATCATTAAAAAATGCCCACAATGCACTGCTTGTCTCACTATGTTGTTGGCCGTGAGGTTACACACAATATTTTCCCCTTTTTTTATCCCGTAATTGTGTTTTACCGTTGCTGGAGGATAAAATGGTTCAATATTCCGTATCTTAACCATTTTTCAATCACTTACGAGTAAATAAAGGGGGCAGTTGGTAAGGGATCCAGAACTCAAAGCAATTTTTCTTAAGTAGAACGTTCAAGGAACAATTTCAATACGTTACGAAAATGGGTTGTGACGTCATCAACGAAATCAAAATCTTATTTTCCTTTGTTCGAATTATTTGATTTTTCTCCCATTTTATTAGAAAATCCTAAAAAAAGCTGTTTATACACTATTGACCGTGCTAATATATGTGACGTAACGTCATTAATTACGTCATTACCACCAAAAATAAAACAAAACTGTTACAGCGCTTTATAAAAAAGCATTCAAAAATCCTCAGGTGCCCAGTTATGGTTTATAGCGCTGTATTTAGAATTGAAAGTTCACGTAATTGAGGAATGATATTCGAGAAAGAAGTTTTGAGCAGTTTTTAAGATTGCCAAATGAGATTGAGATATGTCATATGAGATACCAAAATGCTTTTATTATTTCACGCTGACAGCCTACATCAAATATTCTTTACAATAAAGAACGCACAATTGTTTTCTTTTTCAAATAATGATTTTTTTGAATAAAATAAAAATGTAAAAGGTAAAACATGATAAAAAACAAAGAAAAAAGATTTCGTTTTAACGAAGAAAACAATTACAATATCTAGAATATTGGACAAATGAAGGTCACCTACATGATGTCAATATGGATCAATCATCAAATAAATATAAACATTTTCCATCTGCCATCAGTGTTACACTTTCTCTGAATAAATACAATTTGAATAAAACGATAGAAAATAACAAACGAATTGAATTAATATAGGATCTCGATCTGGGATGTGATGAATTGATTATCATCCAAAAAATGTTCGCGATTAGTGCTAAATGAGATTTATTGCTCATCCACCAACCAAAGCGGGAGAATTGACAACTATATATAGCAGAATTGTGCCGATGCTCGATCTCAGTATGAGCACGAATAGAATTTATTTTCACAAATTCACATCCGATTAGCTCAATACGGAGCATTATCTCTTTGTTTCTCTGAACAATAGGGAAATCACAAAATATTCGTAAAGAAAAATAAGAGAATGGTTCTGTAAAATAAACAGGAAAATTCATTAAGATATTTCTAAAATCGTCGATGGTGGAGCCCGTTTGTCCTTGCGCGCATTTCCTTGCAATGTGTTGCATGCAATGGTTTAGGAAACAGTGAAACATGGCTCGATTCAGACTTGTTTCTCTAAACTCCTGAAACTCTTTCGAAAAAGGTTCAATAATTAAACTGAATTCATCTGAATGGGATAACTCAGCAAGACAACAGAGTGCATTGATGTGTCCTTTGGGAGGTTCGATAACTTTGTATATATCAACGATAGTTTGAACTTGTTCGATTTTCTCACATTTAGATTCTGTCGGGTTACTAATCAATGCCTCCAACATCCGCAAAAATAATTCGCTTCCGCATATTCCTTTTTTTCTTTCATCTTCTACTTTTGAAAGCAACTCAATGCAAGCATTATAGTTTTTCTGATGAAAATACACAAACAACCTGGCCTCGATTACCGTCATTTCTGTGTTATTTATCCTTCTCCTTACAGGGTCAGAAAAGGGAAAATTGTCTATAAAGGATAAAGAGCGATTCGCATCTTCCCACCATTCAAAACGCATTGGTATTTCAATCATACGTGGAAGCAAGTCATACATACTATTTATATCGATATTTCTGGCATTACTTTCAATCTGTGATAAAAAACATCGAAATTTCTCTCTGAAGTCTTCTAGGTTCGTAATACCATCATCCGCAACACTGTACATCAATCGCAGTTTCAACAAGTACGATGCCACGATGTTCTTTTCCGTTTTAACAGCTTCATTCAAGTATTCCAAATATTTGTCTCTACTCATGATATTTTTGTAAGCTTCTGATTGAAAGGTCCGAAATCGAGGGATCATATTAGAATATTCTTCTAATTCCCGCTTTTGAATTTCTTCAAAAGTTTTAGAAGATTTATCACACAAGTTTCCGCTTTCTTTGAATCGTCTCTGTCTACTATAAATGAACATTAGGGTTAGGTAACATACAGCTAACATCTCCATGTTTTCACCATTGAACCCATTTATTGTTCTTTTGCTGTAACGTTCTGCCTTCTCATACATTTCAGAACGATTCTTGGCATTATATTGGGCTTGAGAAATATATATACTCGCAAGATAATAGCATCGTAGAACCTCATTAAAGCATTTATCTTCAAGACTCTCTGCGAGATCCCCTGCTTCACTGAACCTTCCTGAAGACATTAAGGCACCTACTTCAGGTAAAGGGTCATCAGTTCTGAAATTAAAAGGTTTCAGGTAATTTTCATCACGAATGATGTCGAAATCGGTCACTTTGTTGAGAACATGTTTCAAAATGATTCTACAATCTAAGGCACTCCTTGTTCCCACGAGTTCATCAACTTTTGAGGTCATTATTTCGTGCCTCTGATGTCCAGCTTTTGTGTAACATTTCATTCGTACTTCACATGCAACAGCAAATGCATATTTCAAATTATGACAAGCCTCCTGGTTTATAATTTTCCTTTCCATTAACTTGGTTATAATGTAAATAGTCGAATCAGCCTCCACTCTATGAATGGCAGCCAAGCAACTCAATAGCACTGTAATAGGACGATAAAGTGCAGTCTTCTGGTCATCCATCATTTCGTAATGTGGTATTATGCCTTTACTCAAGTACTCGTTCGCATTACTTTCCAGTTTCAACAATTGACTTATCGGTAAACTTTCTGATTCTAGAATGACTTTTCGTTTGGACACAAAATGATCGTAAACATTTTTATCACCATTTACAAGACAAGTCCTTGTAAGAATGTCTTTCAAGTAATAACCATTTTTAACATCTTCATCAAGATATAAATATTCCAGCATTTTACTCACAGGTTGGATGAGTTCCACAACATGGCGTCTCTTCTCCGTCATTCCTTGTCTACCGAGTGGATTATGACATGAATGCGGAACCATACCATCGAAAGAAACTCCAGATGGTGTTATGATGTCATAATACCAGTTCTTGGACTTGTCATTTGAATATAAATCATTGATGCTTTTCACTCCAATGCTTCGAATGAACGTTTCTCCTAACCCGATGATAATTACCTGGAATATGACAGCATACCAACGGAAATATTCCATTACTTTTTCTTTTTGTTCCTTAGGCAGAGATGCAACCTCGTCTTCTAGTATTATAATATGCTCGAAGTCCGAATATAATGTAATCTCATTTCGTGCCATTGAGCCAAGTCCCACTTTTGCAAACCGACATGGAGGAATCCCAAGTATATCAATGACTTTCAGAGAGATTTCTTTCATCAATTTCTTGTAATATTTTGTTGAAAGTTCATTCAATTCTTGGACAGCTCTGATCTTTTCTTTTTCTTGAATAAAAAGATTTTCTTCTTCGACTTTAGGGAGTTCTGCCAGGCGAGTTTTCATTTCTTTTCGCTTGTTGTTCAGTTCGCTCAAAATTTCATCTGAAAATGAAAAGAGATCCCATTCTTTGTTTGATATGCCTGCACAGTAGAGTAAATTGTGGCTCAGCTGCTTCAATGCGTTTTGAGTTTCTGACAATTTCTCTTCATTTTGTAAAATTTGAAATCTAACCTTTGACCCCATTAGTAAAGCACAGCATCTGATAAAAGTAAATTTCTGCAACATGACTTCGACAGTCGACGCCTTTTGGAGATAAAATTTTCCCATCTTTAGAAACACATCGGCCGATCCATTTAAATTCTCCTTCTTTTCCTGTCCATAACAATTGCACAACTTTTTAAGCTCTTCTGCCAACTTTAGCTCCTCGTTGGACAAAATCTCATTATCGAGATCAGACATCGTTTCGTTGTAGGCAGATATCACTAGCTCACTTTCAAAATATGTGAAATAAAAATAACAATTATATAACAATGAATATATATCATTTCGAGAAGTTGTTGTAATTAATATTTGGATATTCAACTGCCTTTAGTATCTTAAGTAGTTCTCTCGCCATCGCTAAATTTATTCCAAGCCAGTTGTATTGAAAAATATGACCGGTCTTAGTATCTATAGGGTCAGATTGTGATTTGTATTCCTAGATCATATGAAGGGCCCTGTCATATTTTGCCTCCATCACGGTAAATGTTGCAGCGGACGTCCTGGTAGAGGAATTTATTATATCTTATAAATCAAAGAGGGGGCAGTGCGGGCAGTGCAAATTCATGTCATACAGACAGTAGCGTTTTGTAACAATTTTACCGCCATATTTTACACAAACTTTGCACTATAGCGCCCTCTCTTTCGCAAACTTCAAATAGGCTGAGAAATTTGACAATCTATAAATTTTTCGTAATAAAACTTATCATGATTATACTAAGTTGGATTAGCGTTCAGAATTCGAAATTAAAAGTTATGTTTATATAATATAATTCTTTCCTTATCTGGTTATCTAACTATATCTCATTGCCTTTACTTCTATCCCTTTTACACACCTTGCTGACTATTATAAACTGATGATTTGTGGAAAGCAACGTTCTACTTTGTGAAATAGTCAATTGTAAAGAAGGAAACGACTCAACGCAAGGTACATTGTTACCGAATAATAACAACTTACTTGTTCACGCGGGAAACAAATGTATTAAATTACAGGCGTTTCAAACATTGTGATGGTTTGAAAAGCATTAAAAAACATCCGTTATGACGTCACAGAACGCCCTATTCAAGCCAAGTCGCTCATTGATCATCTATATTATCAGCATTATAATGTTTTACAGAATATTTCGAACACTTCAAATGTTTCGTATCCGACTGTCTAAGATCAATTGAATATCAAAGTAACTAAATATTGAAACATCTGCACTCCTGCTATTCTTTTCATCTGATCTTTGACCTCAATTAAACAAACTTCCACATATCGTCCATTCATCATCGCGTATAAAAACGTAAGAACAGGATCTAATGTCAAAAGACGGAACTATCAGAGTTCGTGTTGCTACGGAACGAGTACATTCACGACACCTCTGTTTATACACAAAAGCGCAAGGTTTACGGTTCCAGGTTAGTTGTCAGGGGTTGGTGTAAAGGATCAAGAATTGGTTTCATTCAATTTAAATTAATGTAAATACTAGAACTCGCCGATCTTTTAGGATTGTGTAGGTGTTTAAAGGGTTACTCAACGTTTTACTATATTTTTTCAGATTTCATTGACCTCATATACAAACATTCCAGTACATTTTAAAGAAAAATTGATATTTTTAGAGAACTTAAAATAATAGTTTTAGTGGTCATATCATATAAAAACAAATAATTCCGATAGAGATTGAATATTGAAATAGAAATGCGAGCTATTACACTCTCATAATCAAGCGGTTTGTATATCATCTCAGTGGTTTCATCATCCAGTGTTGAGCTGTTTACTGATGTCTAAAAGATATACTTTAGAATTTTGAATAATTATACAATTTAGTCCCTTTAGACCCATTTGTCTTCTCTAGCGCTAACATCTTTACACATCCGTTTCCATGGTTGCATAGCATGCTTCATTGCCTACTCCTAACGAGTCATTCCTGATTTATTTCCATGAATACCATTCTCACGTCCGCTGCTCCCCTGCTATTTTTATTTGCTTTTTATATTTGCCTCCGCTGCTTTTGAACGGCATATTATGATTAACAATTTACCTATGTTGCAATATTTGTTCGGATTCATGGATAAATAAAACATCTCTCTCCCCATCTCTCTCCCAATGAATTTGCGAGAAAATACATTTTTAAACAATCTTGAGTTGCCTGACTAGTTTCCAGATTTATCCACAGTTCCACACATATTAAAGAACTCATTAAATGTATAAGTTCGAATATGAATGCGCAGAAAAAGATGAATATATGAATATTATTATTATAAGTTATATCAAGTTATGCATCATGGACATCACCCAAACATTTGTGCGAAATACATTCGTAATAAAATCCAATCCGTTTAAACTATGCGAGGCAGATTGGCGTTTATAATTCAAAAATAATTATTTAGTTGTTTAGTTATTTAGCTGCTAAAACTGATTATTATCCGTTTATATATCTTCCCACCGAACTATATCTCAATGCTTCTGCCTACACCTCTTCTACACACCTTGCTAACTTTATAAACTGATGTTTTGTGGAACGCAACGTTCTACTGTTTGAAATAGTCAACTAATCAACCCGAGGTACATTGTTGCATAATAATAACAACAACTGAATCATTCTCGTGATAACAATTGTATCAAATTACAGCTGATTCAAACATTGTGATTGTTTGAAAAGAATTTATACAACATTTGTTGTGACGTCAGACAACGCCCTATTCAAGCCAAGTCGTCTGACTATCTGAGATCAATTGAATATCAAAGTAACTAAATATTGAAACATCTGCACTCCTGCTATTCTTTTTCATATGAACTTTGACCTCAATTGAACAAACTGTGTATTCCATTTCACATATCTATGTTTTATTGTATTCATCGCGTAAAAAAACGTAAAAACAGAATCGAATGTCAAAAGACGGATCTATCAGAGTTCGTGTTGCTGTGGAAAGCGAATATTCATAACACCTATGTTTACAAACAAAAGTGCAAGGGTTCAGATGAATTGTCAGGCGTTGGGAAGGGGATAAGAATCGGTTTCATTCTCTCTACGTTTAATTCGTAATTTTGAAGAACTTAATAATAATCTAGTCCCTATAGACCAATTTGTGTTCTTTAGCGCCATCATCTTTACATATCAACCAGTGAATGAATATGGCAGGAAACGTATTTTGAAAAATCTGGCGTTTGCCTCACTAATTTTACAGATTTTACTCTCTAGATCCCCAAGTTTCAAACATACTAAATAAACCATTTAAACGTAAAAGTTCAAATATTAATACGCAATACTTGATGATTATTGATAAGTTTAAAAATAGTAAGTTACTCATATTGTTATTAAAATCACGACATTTTTACAAAACATAATATTATAACTTCAAAATAAAACTCACTCTGATTATACTAGGTAACGCAGATTGGCGTTTATTAATTTTGTTCATCAAAATATATTTCTTGGCTGTTGGTTATATCTCTCCTACACACCTTGCTGCCTTTGATAAACTGATGATGTTTGGAAAGGAACGTTCTACTGTTTGAAATAGTCCATTGTAAAGAAGGAAACTAATCAACATGAGGTACATTGTTACCGAATAATAACAACTTGTTCACCAGAAAAACAACTGTATTGAATTAACGCCTATTCAATTGCGATTGTTTGAAAAGAATTCATACAACATTTGTTATGACGCCATACAACGCCCTATTCAAGCCAAGTCTCACAATGTTCATCTGTATCATCTGACGTTATTTATCCGATTTTTCTAGCGATACCACTGCACTATTCAACTTGATTTGACGGAATTAATAAAGTCATATCTTTTGCTCCCTGTGTGCGCCAATAAAATGTAACGTGACGTCATCATTTACTTACTCCATCCTTTGCGTGAGCCTTCGGCGTGAACATATTTTGCCTCGGTTCTGATATAAGTTGCAGTAGGCGTCCTTGTGCAAGAATTAATCATTTCCATCTCGACCAAGAAGGCTAATGTGGATGATTCAGGTAAATTTCAAATTACCGCCGTAGATAGAGGGATTATTTTGAAATCACCACATACATAAGCATTACATCTTGATTGCTGGTATCAAAGATACTGGGATTTACAAAATGTGCTGAATGCTACCATAGCTTAACCAAAATACCGATAGCTTAAGCTTTGTGAAGGAGAAGGCGATTGCATGAGATGCCTGTATTTCTGGAACGTCCAATGCGGTATTTCTTTATATAAACGTCCAACCCCACGATGAGTTGACTGTAGTCAGAAAGAAGCTCGCGTTCACCGGCAGTTGTCTACGATGTAATGCCATCTTTAACCTGTACAAGCAATTCAGAAATCAGAGACTTAACATTAAGCCATCCATACTGTTGGCGGCGTGTATCAGAACTATTCGCCAGAGTGGCAGTGGGAAGCCGCATCCAAGTGGAAACGATGCTTCTGCCGTATCTGAGAGGAGTGCTATAGGTGGCTCCATGGGAGGGATAGAGTGTCATTCACACCAGAATGGTGCCATCGAATATGTCATCTCTGGTATGTGGAAACAGTATTGCCCTTGATCACTATATATTCTCTCCACGTGGATGGAACAAAGCACAGACCCTTCAACACTCATCATTCAAGGCGACTTTCACAACGTACACTGGTGACTATGGTCAGTTCCGAGTGACTGTTACCTGTGCGATTGAAACTGAATGCGAGCTGTCGAGGAATTTGGAAATGGACGAAAAGCCAGCTGTGCTACTTACACCGTACTCCACCCCCGGAAATCCTAGCAGTCTACAAATTTGAATGTACTCATGAGAACGTTTCCTCCAGGGGTGGGCAACCTGCAGGCCGCATGCGAACCGCGAGGTCTTCTTGTACGGTCGCGAACTTCCTAGCAAGGCGATGTCAATTTGCGTGGTCCAGATATTTTCGCACAGAAAAACGCGTTTAACGAGACTACAATGGGATTTCGTAGCCATGCTGCAAACACATTTGCATGAATAATAATTGCGATTTTGTGTGGAAATAACATTTAGTAAATATAGTTTTTATTGAATGCGGCCCGCGAGAGATTTACAGATTCCATGCGGCCTGCGGAGAAAAAAGTTTGCCCACCCCTTTTCTAATCTGTCCTCAGAATGAAAGCAACTACTAAGGTAAAACTAATGACCTTCTTTGTGACGTCAGAACAGATTTTAGTTGCGCAGTCAAGAGTGCTTTCAAGCTTTTACCCATAAAATCAAATAAATCACGTCATCAACAAAGTCGTATTCATCCTCGTCGTCGTTTTACTGTTAACACAATAAGTGGCGACGATTACAATTTACTTGGTGACTCTATATTTATGAAAATATGCTTTCTTGCTTTCCTGTTACTTTTGGCTCACTTAATATACCGTACGCATGTATGAAACATATACGAGGGCAAAAATTGATATGATGAATGACGTCATATACTGCTTCCTTGTTACCTTCGGCACACTTTACATACGTATGTATGAAAACATATTTTTCTCTTCTCGTAAAATCGTGTATTGCCGAAGAATTCGATGGGCCTTACGAATAGGGATATGGATAGAGTTCATAGGAATATTATGACGTCACACCTACGTCACTAGGGTTCTCATGTGTCGCTAAATTGCAGTTTCCTAATTTCTTGACATTTTTTGCTATTTGATAAGACATCAGTAAAAGAACTAAATTATTGAGCACCAAAGGCGGACATATTTGTCATTTTCTACTATTTTAATGTATAAAGAATGGGATTCGACTGTCATAAAGGATGACTTGGAAGTTCTATATTTGGTTCATACGAGAAATTCGACTTCGCAAAATGTCAGGCTAGTTTTGATGGCGCTTAAACAATTGAAAGTGTTATTATTGAGAAGCTCATTCGTAAGTCTGAATTCATTTGAAATGGCAAGGGTACGCAG
>JAUELA010070305.1:0-10557 GCA_031471845.1 Boltenia villosa | reverse complement strand
TTTTTGCCTGTGATGTCATATTTGCGAACATTTTCAAATTTTGTTTTATTTATATAACTTTGATTTGGGATAACAAAAAGAATTTAAATGACTATCTGTGGTAAATCCACCCGAACACGATATAATAGATGCTTTATATGCATCGGAATAACGACAATTGCCGTTATACTCCGAAGCTGGATATATCCGCCTTCTGCATGCAATACGAAATAATCCATGGCGCATATATCTGCCTCATGCATGGAAAGGGTTAAATAAATAAGAAGGAATGTCTGTTTGCTGTCGGAAGTGTGGGCATACAGCTGATTCTGGGTACAACGCCTTCAAAACATAAACGCTGCCTCCCGAAAACAGCGCTAACGTGTAAAATTTGATACTGGGTTCCAAAATTTAGCCAAGAAACTGAAGGAACCGGAATATTGGTCGCCAGATTAATAGTGGTCGACTGTATATGTATATAGGTCTATACCGAAAAAAACTCCTAAAAAGAACCAGGTACAAAAAAACGAAACGTTTTGTTGTGTTCTCTTATTTTGTCAAGGGCAGTACCGGCTCCAGTAGGTCATGCTTGCCGGGCAATTAACATTGATTTTTCGATAAAAACGGAGATCCTGTTGACCGATTCGTGTTGCACATTCGCAGTTACATTTTATTCAACCTAGCTTAGCGAAAAATTCATATTCGCATTAACCTTTTTTTACACTAATCATCTAATAATCCTTCAGCTATGACATTCCATAACAGCAAATATTTGGCCTTAATTATGAAGCAGTTTGTCATATGATGCATCTATTAAAAGGTAGCCGTTCTTCTTTGCAGGGGCCCCCAAAAGAGGTCCTTGGCAACCCTTGGTTTCCCACGGATAACTGCACCCTGGAAAATTGCTTCCTGAACAATTGCTCAGCCGGACAATCTCATACAGCCGGACATATTCAAGTTGATTCAGAAAATAATTTTAGGATTTTAAACAAGGATGAGTTTGAAGATTTTGTTTATTTTCCACAAAGGCAGGAACAATAATAGAATGAATTAATTTACTATTTAACAGTTATTGTTTTTAATCCAAGATTATTCACCTTGATATTTTTCTCAACAATAGTCGTGCAGAATGCAGCAAACTTGTTAGGTGTGCAGTTCCAGTCACTCAAGAAATATTGCTGTAGGTTTGCATTGTTTGGAATCGCTACAACAAAATATAAAGCATGGGAAAATAATACAGTGATCAAACTGCTTGATATAGTATAAAGACTATATGTTACATTTATCTCTGTAGAATTAATAAATTCTGATTTTAAGTATATATATATTTTTTTTTTCAAAACCCGAAATTCTCCCGACTGATTAAGGGTAATAAAATTAACCTTCATGTTTTAGGGTTGAAGGTATTTAAAGCATCAAAATAGTCATTTCTACAAATGTTAATTGTTATTTCCATCCAACAATTGGTTTAACGACAAAAACTCACTTTGTTCAAGTCCATCCGGTCGACCTTCCTCATCATCATCGAGTTCGATTTTCAATCCCTGGAAAAATTAACAAAAAACAGAAACTTTCAACAAACTGCTTTTGATCTGTCATCTTATAGAAACTACATGATGAAGTAGATATGAACAATATTACTTGGTTAGTTATCAGGACAATTATAACAAAACTAGCATTATTTGTATTAGCGTATGTGTAAGCAGTGATTTCAATAGCCACTAATATGGTAAAGGTCAAATCCATCAAGTCTTAAGGCCACACTACACATACGGCGGCAAACTCACACGTTTTTGGTGTGTTTTGACATAACCGCACGTAATTCGATTCCATACGTATCCGCGCGGTTGTAATGAAACAAACCAAAAAACGTGTGCGTTTACCACGTACGTGTATTCCAGCCTTTAATTTTGTTACAAAGAATAAACTCAACTGATGTTGGTATTTATATAATGTATTCATATAGTAAACTTAGAACTTACCGTGTAAGGCAAATTATCCATTTCAGTTTGGAATATTTCACGAGATGCGAGATCTATTTTCCAATCTATCAACAACAGCCACCCAGTGACATGCGGTAAAATCTTGCAGATAATCGATCGATGATCTTCATCTGATGACACAAAGCTAGGACGATTTAGCCCAAGTATCTGAAACTGTGAATGTATTGTTAAGTTTTCATCTTCGTCTTACCGTTTTATATGCAGTTCTCATTGTCATGCTTATACAGTGGAAACCTTGTATTGCGGTAATAATCTGCCACAGGGCCAGCGTCTTACCCTTTTATTGTGCAAAAAGAAATATGGCAAATTGAAAAAAAATTCAACCAATCTTAGTTATTGTATGAAAATAAATGAATGAATCGCACAGCCTTTTAAAAAAAACATCTGTTTTGATAATTGTTACAAAACAAAGCATTTAAAAAAAAGAAATTGTGACATTGAGTCCATTTTACATTTTAATTTCTGATTGTCAAATAGTTTGTTGAATTAGTCATGTAGATGGTATTGAATCAAAAAAAAAAAATTTTTTAATACAGTCGACTACCAATAATCCGGCAACAAAGGACTGCAGAATTTCCGAAATTTTCAGATTATTGAAGTTTTTGTCAGGGGAGTCTTTATATGCTGTTTATCAGTGGTTCTCAACCTTTTTAGCTTAACTGCTTCCCTGCTCTTGACGTACAGTATATAGGTGGGAAAAAATAGTAAAACGCCATCAAACGTTTTGAAATTACGCTTAATTGCTGCCGTTAGATGATGTTTACAACATTTAAAAGCATGGTTAAATTAGGTTTCGCCGTATTCGTTCAATTACACTTTTTTATTGCCTGCAAAGTCATATTCGTGAAAATTTTGCAAATTTGCATATCACTCGGAAAATCTTCATAAGATTTTTACTATTCAAGATAGAAGCTTCACTCTAGGTTCGTTTGAAAGAGGATGTAAAACGCGTGCGTAATAATGCATAAAATCGGAGAAATTATCTGGTTATCATACTCCTATTGTTCAATATTCAGGAAATGTTCGAATTTTTCAAGCGTTAGGTATCTTCTAAGTTCTAACACCAGGTAGAAATGGTAAAACGCTTTCAAATCATTTGAAAGTACGTCCAATTGATGCTGCTAGATGCTGCTATCAAGCTGTAATATCAGGTCTCTCCGTATTTGCAGAACAACATTTTTTGCCTGTGATGTCATATTTGCGAACTTTTTCAATTTTTTTTTTTAAACTTTGATTTGGGATAACAAAAAGAATTTTGATGACTATCTTTGGTAAATCCACCATAGCACCATGTAATAGATGCTTTATATGCATCGGAATAACGACAATTGCCGTTATACTCCGAAGCTGGATATATCCGCCTTCCGCACGCAATACGAAATAATCCATGGCGGATATATCCGCCTCACGCATGGAAAGGGTTAAATAAATAAGAAGGAATGTCTGTTTGCTGTCGGAAGTGTGGGCATACAGCTGATTCTGGGTACAACGGCTTCAAAACATAAACAGTGACTCCCAAAAACAGCGCTAACGTGTAAAATTTGATACCGGGTTCCAAAATTTAGCCAAGAAGCTGAAGGAACCGGAATATTGGTCGCCAGATGAATAGTGGTCGACTGTATATGTATATAGGCCTTACCAAAAAAAACTCCTAAAAAGAACCAGGTACAAAAAAAACAAAACGTTTCATTGTGTTCTCTTATTTTGTCAAGGGCAGTACCGGCTCCAGTAGGTCATGCTTGCCGGACAATTAACATTGATTTTTCGTTAAAAACGGATATCCTGTTGACCGATTCGTGTTGCACATTCGCAGTTACATTTTATTCAACCGAGCTTAGTGAAAAAGTCATATTCGCATTCACTTTTTTTACACTGATCACCTAATAATCCTTCAGCTATGACATTCCATAACAGCAAATATTTGGCCTTAATTTTGAAGCAGTTTGTCATATGATGCATCTAATAAAAGGTAGCTATTCCTCTTTGCAGGGGCTCCCAAAAGAACATGCCAGCACAGGTCTGCCTATTAATATTGATTAAATTTAAAGTGATAGATTTTACTTTTAAAATACTTCGGGAGTCCGCAAGCAATACATTAAGAAAAAGAGGTCTTTGGCCTAAAAAGTTTGGCAACCCTTGGTTTCCCACGGATAACTGCACCCTGGAAAATTGCCTTCTGAACGATTGCTCAGCCGGACAATCTCACCCCCCCCCCCCCCCCTCCCCTCGCTATATATATATATACACCGGTTGTGGTAAATTTGATTTATTTTTAATAATACAATATAATTGCCAGTAAAAGTGATAAATTTCACATCTATCAAAATCTATCAGGGCTAGGGTTAGGGGGATAGGTTGCGGGGTGTGCTCTAAAGTTAAAGCGATTGTTTCCATAATTGTTCCTGCGCAGTGGGTTGGTGTGCAATTGTTGGGGTTAGGGGTAATTGTCCGGGTACAGTTATCAAAGGGGGCCAATTGTCCGAGTCAGGGGGCAATAGCTAAATTCATGAGATTCTTGATAACGATTTTCCTTTTTATATTTTTACTCAGAGCGATGCAATATATCAACCCTCTTCTCATTGGGAACAGACATATTCAAGTTGATTCAGAAAATAATTTTAGGATTTTAAACGAGGATGAGTTTGAAGATTTTGTTTATTTTCCACAAAGGCAGGAACAATAATAGAATGAATCAATTTACTATTTAACAGTTATTGTTTTTAATCTAAGATTGTTCACCTTGATATTTTTCTCAACAATAGTCGTGCAGAATGCAGCAAACTTGTTAGGTGTGCAGTTCCAGTCACTCAAGATATAATAACACTCCAGGTTTGCATTGTTTGGAATCGCTACAACAAAATATAAAGCATGGGAAAATAACAGTGAACAAACTGCTTGATATAGTATAAAGAATATGTGTTACATTTATCTTTGTAGAATTAATAAATTCTGATTTTAACTATATATATATTTTTTTTTTCAAAACCCGAAATTCTCCCGAAACAACTGATTAAGGGTAATAAAATTAACCTTAATGTTCTAGGGTTGAAGGTATTTAAAACATCAAAATAGTCATTTCTACAAATGTTAATTGTTATTTCCATCCAGCAATCGGTTTAACGACAAATACTCACTTTGTTCAAGTCCATCCGGTCGACCTTCCTCATCATCATCGAGTTCGATTTTCAATCCCTGAAAAGAATAACAAGAAACAGAAACTTTCAACTGTATTTAATCTGTCATTTTATAGAAAAGGAATTGAATGAACAGAGGTTTGTTTGACTTTGTTCGAGTCCACATGAGTAAGTAGACATGCCCAATTTTACTTAGTTGGTAATTAGCAAAATTATTACAAAACTAAACTACCAACGGCCAACTATTTGTATTAGCTTATTTTCAACCAGTGATCTACATTTTCACTCATAGGTTAAAGGTCAAATCCACTACATATAACTTTCGTTACAAAGAATAAACTTAACTCATGTTGGGATTTATATAATGTGTACATATAGTAAACTTGGAAACTTACCGTGTAAAGCAACTTATCTAGCGCAGTTTGAAGTTTCTCACGAGATGTGAGATCCATTTTCAAACCTTTCAACTCCAGCCGATGAGTAACATGTGGCAAAATCTTGTAGAAGATTGAAACATCTGATGAGAAAAAGTGAGGTTGACCGAGCGAAAGTGCCCGAAGCTGTGAATGTTGGGAGTAATGTCAGTTATGTAAAATACTCAAAACACTTTAGTGTTAACTTAAACTGTGAATAGGATTATTTTGCCATTTAATAACTCTCTGTCTCAACATAAAAAGTCTAAAAGTAGAACAACGCAAAAAGTATACCGTAGAATTTACTAGAAAGTGTTGTAACACGTAATAGAGTGTTCATTGTCTATGTTAACCATTTGAAGATTCAATTCCGAAATTTTATTTTTTGTTTTTCTTTCAACTTTAATTGCAAACAAATTAATTGCAATTATGGACTCAAGTCAATAAAAGAAACTTCACAACATATTAAAAAACGCATTATAGCAACTAACCTTGAAGTCATCTATATCTTTCATACTGTCCATTAAAGTGGAAAGCAATGTGGGATTCAATTTCAGATTCATAAGTTGGACGCTATGAAGCGGCACAACTTCAGCAATGAATGAAACCATCGGAGAAGTTTCTCCTGGATTCAACATCTCTGATATATTAATCTGATTGATCATCGATTTGTATGCTGCAATGACCTTCGACCCACATTCATGCAACAGAGAAACGATTTTCACATCTTTGATCATGTTGTCGGCAAAGAATTTCTCAATCTGCTTGTTTAATATCTCTTTATGTTGCTCAACATCACCTGGAATTGTGAAAAAGGTCTCTTAGAAATAAGAACCATGGATTCCTCAATAGTAAGGTTTGCAATATAAAACCTTTGATGTATTTTCTGGCTATCACACCAGTCTTTTCATTCATTATGATGCCATAAGTGAACTTTCTCACGACTTCCATGTGTGGTTTGTTGAGTTCATTCTTCAGGACTTCGTTGAGATCATTTTGCTGGATATTTTTGGACTTATTCGATTCATGATTACATATGTAAAGGGCTGCCAACATTTCCTGCAAGTATGAGGGATGATTTGAATATAATGATAAATTTAAAACACAAATTTTAACTAAAGAATACCTGCAGTGACTGATGACAGAAGGAAAATTTCAAATGATCTTTGCGAACATTTTTGTCATATGGTCCCAATTTCGCATCGGATGTCATGAAGTCTCGGATGTCATTAAGATCAAGGCCAAACTCTTTTATGTAGCCTAAAGTGAATGTGAAGCGGTTTCCCTTGATACTATCGAAAGCCAGTTTCATAAATTTAGGCAGCAAGTCAGAAAATTCACGTTTGCAATGATCCGAGTTTTTAAAATATTGCAAGGCTGAGATAATAATACCGGTCAAGGTGTCAGGAGGACTTTCATTTTCAGGACGATGCTCAATGTTTTGAAGGATGACTTCAACCACATAAACCAAAAACATTGGAGTTTTGCAAAACGTGATGAGATCTGGAGCATTTGACTCGAGATGTTCAATAACTCTGCCACCATCCTCCTCTCCAGCAAACTTCATGATGAGATCTTCAATTTTGCTTTCATCGAAACCTCTCAGACTGATGATCTTACTCGGCTTCTGTCCTTCTTTCAATTTCCAATAAGTGTGATATCGAGATGTCGTGAGAATTTTTGCTCCTTTGTAAATTGATCCAGACAATATGTTGGCAAGAATAACATTTGCATGACTACGAGTGTGCGAGTCAATTTTGGAATTGTCTTGATCAAACTCTTTATTGCTTTGATCGAGGCCATCAAATATAAACAATGTTTTCTTAGCGTTTTCCATGATCCATTTTTTCCCTGCTTCTTTGAGATTATTCATCTTCAAGTCATCTCCTAGTTGCTGGGAAAAGAGCAAATCAAAAGCAGTCGACTCAGTGGACGATTGAAGTTGAGAAACTTGTATAAAATGAACCATTTCTATATCTTGCAAACATTTCCTTTTTAATCTTTTGCCACGGATTCCAGACTCAATTAACCTTGCGTATCGCTTTGCTGTGACTGTTTTACCTTCCCCAGAATCACCAAGAACCATCACATTGTTGACAACTGTTTTGTTATCATCATCATGAAACTGATCTAGATTGACTTCATAGAGATCTTGACCAATTATTTTCTCTTTCTCTATTTTATTGAAACTGGATCCTCGCATAATTTCTGATTTACTGGCACCAATGTTTTGTTTTAGTTTTGTGTCGTTTCTTCCTTCCATTTTGACGACTGTCATCTTTGTGAACATCTCTTCTGTTTGCTCCTTAAGGTTTGTGAAGATTGATCTGACATCATGCTCAGTTGCCTTCCTTGTGTGCTCATTGACTAATTCAACGAATTCCTTGCCTGTAATCAGCACAACATTACGCATTGGTTGAGTTGGTAATCTCATCATTGATGAAACTCATGTGACTGAGATATTGTGTACTTGTATATTATGCAGAGAAGTTGAGCAAGGGAAATACGAGAGCGGAATAACAATCAATCGGATTACCAATAGAACGCAAACTGATTGGATGAGTTAAGTATTCAGTAACAAATGAATTTTTACAACCAAAGGAGGAATGTGAGAGAAGTTATGTAATTCTTAGTTGCTTTATAACAAAAGATAACAGAGAGTTTATATAGCATTTAATTTAAGCTGAATGGATCTACTCTCAATCTTTGGAAAATTTCTTTCTTCTTTCTAACCTATGACTCATCTCAAAAAAAGAAGGTATACCCAAGTGAAAGAAGTCACCGTACAGAAGAATGAATATATTTTGAATATTATCTAATGGGATTAGAAGGAAATGTAAGACAAATAATGGAAGTCAGAATCATAAGTCAACATACAATTGTTGATTACCCAATGAAGAAGCATTCCAAAAGTTCTAACAATCCTCTTTCTTTCTTCCATAATTACGTATATATTTCAAATCATAGAATTCTAGTTGTGAGATGAGGAATAATCTCATAAAATGGTACATCTTACACCAAAAACATGTTTGTTTGTTTTTTTCTGATTTTGAAGATGTTCTTTGTCTTTACTACTTGTCTGCAGCAACTTTCAATAAACTGAGAAGAAGAATTTCTTGATCTGATTTACCAGATATTGTGGATTTAAGATTCTCTTTTTCAATTGAATATGTTCCAAAATTTACTGCGAGCTTGAACATCCCTCCCTTACTCCCTCATCTTTTTCATACCATGATGTGTTGTGGTCTCCCGCGCCAACCACTAGACCACCACGCTTTACATTGAATATGTTCCAACTTTTCTGCAATAGGGTCGGATACACTTATACTGTCCATTGAAATGATAAGTCTCCCATTTGAAGAGTCTTTCTCTCCCACTTGCGGAACTTGAAAGCTGTTGGCTAATCATCTATGCTCGCTGGGTTCAAAACCTGCCTACACCTGTACAGATTTTTCAGAGCATGCACTACACTTATTGTGGTTACTTCACTTCAATATGCCGAGTTCATCCTGATCCTTGATGTGAGTGAGTGACTGCAGAAGCTGAATTCCTCGCCGGTCTCACATGACCTTGGTCACGGCTTTCCTGCACTATCCAGGTTTAGCACGTTCACAAGCTGGTATGGTCGCATCATAATTGTTCATGAAAAAACTTAAATAAATAAACCCAACTGTAGTTGATTTAAAATTGACTCAATGTTGCAAGATAACGAAAAATAAATTCCATCTCTATTTGTTGTTTAGATCTCTCCCCATTATGTTTCAAACCAGTGGATTTGAAGTGAAAAATTGAAAAGGCCAAATTCAAGGGAACAAAGAATAGTCGAATATTTTGGGCAACGCTATGATCAATCTGACTCAAAATTTTGATATTCAAGAGAAAACAACAATCAACAATCTAAAAAGAGATAAACAGCTTCTTTTTCTTGGCAACAATCCAGTCTTTGAGCAACATCAACACAAAAGAAATTGTCTTTAAACATCAATGGGCCATCAATGTCACTTGACATACAACCAACGCTAACAAAAATCACATTTCATTTCAAATTAAAAAATATTCATTTCTTGGAATTCCTCCAGACTTTTCTTTGATGAATGGGCTGTTTGGTCGTTCATTACTAATCTACATCTGATTGATACTATTCCTACTGTAGCCATCCGGTTCTAACCTATTATCAAGAATACTGAAACATGGGTAATATGACTTCATAAGATAAATACCACTTGATTTCCGATGAAACCTTATTTCCGATCATCTTTGTTGATGATCAATGATCCTTATGCACACTGATGGTCTTACATGAGAAACAGATTATTTTTCTTCCATTTACTTTTAATAATTTAGTCTTTAACCATTTCCCTGAGTGTAATTGATACTTGATATCAACATGCGGCTCTCTCTCCAAAAAAATGTATGTAATAAGACTATTCTGCATGATCAGTTCATTTCACATCTTCTCGATAACACAAAGATGAAATAAGTGAAATTCACTTCAACAACAAACATGAATTCAAAATTTAGCAACAAATATGATGCCTACAAAGTTTACACAGACAGTAAAGCAAGTAAAGAAGTCAAAAATAGAAAGATGAGAAACAAGTCTTTTAGGAAGGAATTCTATTCTACCACTTGGGACTCCCACAAAATTACTACAAAGATAGATGTATCCCATCATCTATCTACTATAATACTAAAACTCTAAAATTGCTTGATTGATTGATTGATTGCTTGTCTGTTCTTGAATACAGCAAAAACGACGCCTGATAGCCCCATATAGTAATCGTACAAAATACAATAAATTGTAAAATCACAATGCGAACAGAATAAAATAAGTTTCGTGAAAATCGAACCACGGGTTCCTGAGTTAGCACCGTTTGTGTGGCTCACCAATGGCCTTTATTACGTAAGTTTACGAATTCCACTATTTCCCATTGTGCGTAATACCTCAGGCTGCCATTGATTGTTAAATCATTATTTCGTCACAGAGAAAGAAAACAACATTTGCGTTCGCGTCGTTTTGCTAATAAC
>JAUELA010070194.1:0-10560 GCA_031471845.1 Boltenia villosa | reverse complement strand
CAGCTGACTTGATGACCTCGTGGTCCCTCGCTGTTCCTTCACAGTGTATTAAATATTTTTCTAATCATGTATTTCTTTTTTTTTTCTTTCTTCATATATTAATTATGCTGTGTAAATAATAAAACTACTACTACTAAATATATAAACATTCAACAAAGAGGGCTTTCCCTAAACCCACTTTATTATGATCAAAAAACGTGAAATTAAAGAATCAAAGAAAAATATTGACAATTGATTGGTACACAGCTAATTGCAATGAACATACAATCGACATTTCTCATAAAAATTCAGTAAAGAACGAAATATTGCGAACGATGTTTTATGATCAATAGTTTACTTCTTAATTGGAACATTCTAAAAAGTGATTAAAAATCATAACTAAATTTACAAATAAATTGGTATACAGCAAATTGACAGGACATAAAATTCAGTAAAGAACGAAATATTGCAAACGATATTTTATGATCAACAGTTAATTAATCTGAACGTTCTAAAAAGTGAACTAAAATCATCTGTTTTATGACGTCATTTGCCCCTGATACGGCTTTCCAGTGAATCGATGTTAAATAAAATCACAATCAAGATCATCGGCCATAAAACAAACAATTATTAATTAAAAATTGTCAAATACAATATTATAAACCATACTAAAGTAGTAAATAGTAAATGCTTAGGAGACAGCGATAAGCGGAGGCATCATCGAGTTATTCTTTTTGGTATGACGTCATTCAAGAATTTATGCTATCCACTATTCTGTCATTAGCAACCGAACTAAGGCATTCTCGATAACTAATTTTTTGTACCAGCAATAGGAAATAGGAGTTTCGTCATAATATCACTTCGAAAATTTTACAATTTCTTTGAATGCTTTTATCTCCGAAACTAGTCGAGAAAATCATCATAAATTGATGCCTAGCTTTTAGTAATAAAACAGCAATATAATCTCGTTTTCGAATATCAACGAGATTCGGCAATGCATGTAGTTGTGATAGGAATATTATACGATCATGGAAGATATGTTCAATGCTAATATACAATTGCAGATAAAATTCAACTGTAGGAAATTAGTATAGAAGAAAATCAGATTTTGCTGGTTGTTGTTGATGAAATTATAGATTATAAGAAATATAGTTAAACAATTCAATTCAAACACTGCTATGCAGTTGAATCCTACCCACTGCGCATATTTTAAGTTTGATAACAATTTCAAAACAGCTTCCAGCAAGAAGACGATGCTTGTTCCGCTTTGGAAAACCAATCAAATCAATGTTACGAAAGTTTTTTTTTTTTTAACGTTTTTAGTCTTTTGCTTTCGCTTTATTCGGAGACACAGCGAGAATTCAATAGCATCTGACAGAAGCATCATCAGAATGCCCACAATTATGCACTCCCCACCCCCTGTTTCCGCAGTATGCGATATTTGTCTCGGTTCCGGTACATGCAACATCATCAAGCCATATCTGACCACTGCCGGCTCCGAAGGCAGCGGATCCGTGCGCATTGGACCTTCCTGTATATCCAAGCATTCGACAAATAACTCTAGCATCGAGTGAACCCCACCCATCGTCACAAATCGTTCCCCAGACTCCGTCGTGGAGGATTTCAACACGACCGTAATAGGCTCCTCCGACCAGACGTATGCCCACTTTTATATCTGCAACAATGACATGGAATATTACTGGTCGCATTCAATCAATACAAATTGCCCCTACTGTAAATTTTCATCACAAACTTATTATATTTACCCTCGATTCACCGGAAATTTTATTTTTATTTTTTTTTATACATGGTCGCATGGTGGAGGAAAACCACGAACAATGTCACGTGAAACTATCCTGCACAAATGATTATTCCAGCGTACCCATGGTCACTTACTCACATCAAAGTTCAAGGTATATTAAAGTGAAGTGATGAAATGTGCAGTGAATGTGCTGATCGAAGAACTGGAGAAATCAGTGCACGTGCACCCGGGACTCCAACCAGGAACCTATGGTGAGTATCGATGATTCGACAAAGGCTTAGTCAGTTCGATCGGTGGCCAGTGCCAAATTGATATTCATACTTCTTTGTTTACTTTATTATATTCAAAACAGAAATTCATGTAAGGAAGAGATCTCAAAATATAGATGTAAAAAATGTACAGTCATCATATTGAACTAATCGCAGGAGGTCGTTGTTGAGAAAAGATTAGGAGAAAAGTAATAACTAAGTTTCTGGTTCCTTGCATTAATCAATAAGAATGTTGCAACAAATATTTTCAATACCTGCAATTTCCTTTTCCATCGCTAGAAATCGGAGTCTTGCTTCATTGAATAAACTGTCGATGCGACTGAAAGAATCGTTGTTGCTCAAGGCAGTTTCAAGAGAAAGGAATGCATGGATAATTGTCTGGTTTTCTATCTTTAGTCAATATTATTAGCAGGGTTGTCTGTAGATCGGCATTGTTCATTACGCCAATTTAAGAGCGTGTGTGACGTACGAGCTGGAATTGAGTAAAGGCTGGAATACACGTACACGGTAAACGCACGCGTTTTTTTTTTTGGGGGGGGGGGGGTTGTTTCATTACCACCGCGCGGATACGCTGATTGCTTAGAATGCGTTTACGCGTACGTGTATTCCAGCCTTAAGAGATAACGAACTGGTCAAATGTCCGTTGCAAGGTGAAGCTTAAATAAAAACATCCGGTCATAGGAGGGTAAATATGTCAGTTGATATTATTAGAAGAACACTTATCCCGAGTGAAAATCGCCCGGCGCAAAAAAGATTACATGATGGCCACGTCACGTCACGTGATCTTAAAGGCTAGCGTCTCAACCTGCTGTGTACCTTTTTAACTTTTAGCCGCTGTAGGTGAAAGTCTCGCTCCGCAACTACTTCGATTGATTTGAGCAGTAGAGGGCGTTTTTGGTGATTTTCACCAGGGATAATCACCAGGGTGTTTACGTAGGGTGGAGACTTCAGTGTTCGAAATGGTTGAAATTTTTCGAAAAGGAGGCTTTGGTTGCATATGTTGAGGCTTCCAAAGCTTGGGTGTGTATGAGCCAAATGTCAAGTCTTCAGCTGCAGTCTCAGTCTAATTATCATATTCTTTATTTAATTTGTTTGTAATTTCAACATTTTTAGTGACCTTTTTCTTTCAACCTTTTAGTTATTAAGTTTCGCTTTAATTCACTAAATAATTAAGGAAATGATTATGTTATTTTTATAGAATTCATCTATTTTGATTGCAACTATGTTTCTTTGTTTTTCCAAAATCGTATCGAAATTCACCCGGCCTTAGTGTTTAAGGGTAATAAATTAAGCCTTAGTGTTCTAGGGTTAAGAGTGTGCATGAAGTGCGAGATACTGAACTAGTCAAACGTCAGTTGCAAGGTGAAGCTTATATGAAAACATCCGGTCGTAGGATGGTAAATATGCGTGAATTATCTTATAACTAGTGGCGGCTCGTGATTCTAGTTAAATATCTATTTCCATAATGATTCCCCTGAAGGTTTAATATTGAAGTTGTACAAATTCAGTGGATATTTATTTCTTTTAAAAATGTAAGAGTTATGGGTTGTTCATCAGAACGATTTGCAGCTGAAATAAGCAATGAAAGTCACTTTGTCATCAATTAGTTAACCTATCGAAAATCATGGTTTTGCAGCCCCCCTCCATATTATTATAGCCCGAGCCGCCACTGGTTATATATATTATTGGAAATTATTTGTAACTCGGCCTGTTACCTTCAGTTTTGTTCAACATCCACTGCTTGATTTCTCGTTTGTTGTCAACATTACCAAGATGTCTGACGCATTAAGACTAAAATACACGTACGCCGTAAACTCACGCGTTTTTGGTTTGTTTTGATATAGTCGCGCGTAATTCGATTTCATACGTATACGCGCGGCTATGTCAAAACAAACCAAAAACGCGTGCGTTTGCCGCGTACGTGTATTTGAGCTTTTACCTCTTCGCATCCTGTGTGTGTTTCGGTTCAGTCAGACGTGGGTTTCAAAAATTCTTTGTATTTCTCGATTATTCATATGCCTCTTTCACACTACGGTAAATCTACGGTAGAATTGCAGAAGAATAGCCTATTTGCAAAGTTAAACTATGCAAATACTTATTTGCCAATAAGCACAATGGTAGTTTTAGTTTTCTATTCAACATTTACGTAGTTTTACTTTATAAATAAGCAATTCTTATCTAATTCTACCGTAGATATACCGTAGTGTGAAAGTGCCGAGAGACAGATAAAAAATAGTAAGAATATAAATTGAAAAACCTGCAACATTTCCCTTGAGAGTGTCTCCTTCTTTTTGCATCAATGTTATCTGAAAGAAATAATTCAGAAATGTCCTAATCTACAATTCAATGACCATACGACGATAAGTGTGAAACAAGATTGTTTGCTTTGTCCATTTTCGACAAGTAACCTGACCTTGATCATCAGAAACACAAGAAGAGCCAGGAGGACGATGAAGATGAGAATGAACATCCCAAGAAGTATCTTCTTCCAAGTTGGAGTTTCTTGGTTTTCTAAACATAAAATAAAGGTTTTCTACGTCGTTCAAGGTCACGATGACATCATGCCCATGTTTCTTACCTTTCCCAGTTTGATTGACAGATTGAATGGGCGTGGCTTGATCAGGCAGCTCCGTGGCAACGGTCGGTATGGCATCTACGCTTTGATTTGATTGGTTGTAATGTAATTTATCGTAGACGTTTGTACTTGGCTCAGCTCCGTAAGAATATGAGTTTGCCATAACGACAGTACAAAATAAGGCAACCTACGAATGCGTCTAGGCTTGGAAATATATTCGCAGTTTACAAGAGATTATAAAGATAATTAAAAGATCTCTCTGGTTAGGGTAGCTAAATAATCTCTCTCCGTTTATATATTTTATCTGTTTGGTTGTATTGAAACTACGTTGCCATTTCTCAACGAAGCTTTAGCCGAATATGAGACGAGTTCTCCCACGTCGATTATAACTTGGTTAAACAAACTGATATAGTTTAAAAAATAGTTTTTCCTGCAACTAAGTATCTAGACTACTCCACTGTATGATACACTATGGAATGCATAGTTTATATAACTAAATGTCTCATTTTTTCCTTTCCGCAAACCAAATGAATTTCCTCATATGAGCAACACTGAGCCACATTGTTTTACATAAAACTAAGGAAATACCACCATATTATGTATCGAATTCACAGCTTTACGTCATACGTGAGATCTTACTAATCAGATGTTTTGAATACAACAATTGCAATTTCACGGAAAAGAATATTTCACCAAATCACTCATTCTAAATCTCTTTAAACTTATCCTGACTTCCTCAAGGTTTTAAATCTTCTTCGATAATAATTAAGGCAAGATTTGTGAGTTGCCAGCAAATTGTTTAGTGTTTATTCTTCTTCCAAGCCCACATTTGACTGCGTGAGCGACAAGGATGCTCAAAGAAGAATTTTTACAGTTATAGGTACAGGTCAAAATTGTACTAGCTTCCACTAATTCGTAACATCAAACTTTTCCGGTCAAAATATCGGAACTGCCAATTGTTTTAAGTGGGCATTCTTATATAATAATATAATCCTTTTTAATCAGTATTATATGTTACTCGGCCAAAGAAAATCCATATTTTGAAAACCAGATATAAAACTAACATATATCTAAAGAATATACATGGGCTTTCATAAGTAGGGTTACACTAATCATGTGTCTTGAAAACATCAATTGTAATTCCACTTATGTGTTAATGTGTCAGTGAAATTCGGATATTTCTTTTGAATTTTCCGTTCAAAAATTTGTCAACATCACGAACCTATTCAAGCTCTTGCAAAAAGAAACTATTGTGTGAACTACCTGCATTCTAAGGAGGCGAGCGATGGGTGGTGAAAAGTATAACTCGTGCTAAAAGCGTTGGCTTCAAATATATGAACATTCAACAATGAGGGCGATTCCCTAAACCCATTGACTGCCTCCTCGGTGCTGTTGATGGTTGTGCAACTCGCAGGGACTTGCAGAAGTTGCCGGATCTACTCGATGCGAGAGGTGATACCCCGAAAATCGTTCAGATGCAAAAGCAAAGCTGACTTATCGGGGTAATACTTGACCAAGAGGCGTCGGTTGTCTGCTTTGAGTAGTTCCTTCAGGGTCTTCTTTTTCTTCGACTGCAAGTCGGCTAGGGTCGTCGGCTAGCTGGCTGGATAAGATGTTGGTTTGCTTGAATCTTCCAGGCTGTTTATTGATCAAATACTCTACCCTTGATCAGAAGGCCGACACTGGCTCCTCAACCAAGGAAAATCTCTTTTTGTTGTCAGTTTCCATTTCCATGCATGAACGTGAACGGAGTTTCATCAAAACGACCAAATTACAAATTGGATTTTTTTCGATTAAATATTTATTTATTCTAAACTGCTAAGATGGTGAATTGAAGCAATATCATGGGATTCCAATTGATGTTTACAGAACACATGATTAATATGCTCCCACTTATGACAGAACAATAAAGTAGATATATAATATGGTGGTGTTTCCGTGGTTTTATGTAAAACTTTATGGTTTAGTGTTACTCATATGAGGAAATTCATTAAGGATATTCAAATATTGTGGGTGGGAACAATGTGAGACATTTAGTTATATAACCTGTATATTCATGAGTGTATCACAGTAGAGCAGTCTTCTCTAGAGACATAGCTGCAGGTTACGAGGTAAATGTTCGAAAATAATATTTAAAAGTAACCAGTTGATTTAATCAGGTTATAACCGACGTGCGGTTAATCGGTTATTACCGGTAGATGTGATTAATTGAAATTAGGCCTAAACCAGCAAGGTCTTACCCTAACGTTAGGCCTGATCTTAACCTCTACCCTAACCAGAGAGATCGTATAATTATCTTTATAATCTCTTGTAAATTGCGAATATATTTCCAAGCCCAGACGCATTCGTAGGTTGCCTTATTTTGTACTGTCGTTATGGAAAACGCATATTCTCACGGAGCTGAGCCAAGTACTAACGTCTACGATACAATGCGTTACAACCAATCAAACCAAAGCGTTGATGCCATACCAACCGTTGCCACGGAGATGTCTGATCAAGCCACGCCTAATCAATCTGTCAATCAAACTGGGAAAGGTAAGAAACATGGGCATGACGTCATCGTGACCTTCAACGATGTGGAAAACCTTTATTTTATGTTTAGAAAACCAAGAAACTCCAACTTGGAAGAAGATACTTCTTGGGATGTTCATTCTCATCTTCATCGTCCTCCTGGCTCTTCTTGTGTTTCTGATGATCAAGGTGAGGTTACTTGTCGAAAATGGACAAAGTAAACAATCTTGTTGCATATTTATCGTCGTATAGTCATTGGATTGAAGATTCTGGAATTTCTGAATTATTTCTTTCAGATAACATTGATGCAAAAAGAAGGAGACATCCTTAAAGGAAATTTTGCAGGTTTGATACAATTCACATTTGATACGATTGGATCACGTTTTTCATTGCTTAGTAAGCTGTATTTTGAATTTTCATATGAACATGTTTCCCAATTACTTCGACCAAATGAGTTAGCAGTGCTTTTCAACCTTTCATCCGCACTTTTTTATTTTGCAAAATTTTCATCCGCACAAACAAACCAGAGTAAGGTTGCAACTATTTGTTTTCCCTATTTGTGGAATAACAATGGAAGGCTTTGTTTTATTAAAATCGTGTACCTTACCCGATTATGGCAGAAAACACAGCGAGCCGAAGGGTATTTTTCGTCGGATTCTGAATCTATGACGAATCCCAGCTCAGTAAATGAATCGCTCCCTTATCAGCTTTTTGCTCGATTGCTGCTTTTTCATTTTAATTGTCGCACTCATCCGCACCACGTTTGTCATCCGCACTACAATTTTTTTTCATCCGCACAAGTGCGTACCGTCCCACGGGTTGAAAAGCACTGCGTTAGATTATTGGCAAAAATATATAAACGAGGTAAATATTTCATCGTATCATGAATAATCGAGAAACACATTGTTGTTGTTTTTTTTTGAAACCCACGTCTGACTAAACCGAAACACACAGGATGCGAAGGAGTAATACGTCAGATATCTTGTTAATGTTGACTGATTATGGAGTTTATTAACTTTATGTCAATACATCGTTTCTGTAAATTATGGAGGAAATTATCCCAGAAATCGTCATCAGAGCATTGAGAAATATGGGTTCTGCTGCCTCACAAGTCACAACCGATGATTTCTTTATCCAACCAATTCCTCCTCATCCAAGTAATCTTGTTTCTTACCTAGATTTCCGAATAATTCCAAAGTTTAGCTACGCTTTACATTTTCGATGGTCCGTTATACGGTCCCATACAATACTCGCTAGTTTTTGACTAGGTGCGAACGCAGGAAATACATACAATTTCCGGAACCATCCGAAACCTTGACTATAGCCTTTCGCTTTCCGGATAATTATGAAGTTTAGCGGCGATCACGTCTTGCGTTATACGGTCCCATGCAGTCCTTGCTAGTTTTTGACTAGGCGCGAACGCATTAAATGCATTCAATTTCCCGAACCATCCAAAACCCTGACTCTAGCCTTCATTTTATAGAAATTGAAAAGCAATATGCTGCTCTTCAAAACTCAATGAACTACAGCGTCAAGTCGCTGCAGAGCTCAGTGGACAATAGCAAACAAGAAGTCAAGAAGTGGATGTTGAACAAAGTTGAAGGTAGAGCTAGGCTAGGCTATAAATAATGATCAATAATATTATAACATAAATTAGACATATTTTCCGGACCATCCCAACCCTTGATTCTATTATTTCATTTTCTAGAGATCGAAACACATAATGCTAATCACCAAATCTCCATTGACAACGTCATGCACTACCTTCAACGTCTTATGGAAAACAACACAAATTCGCTTCAGAACTCATTGGACAATAACATACAAGAAGTCAAGCAATGGGTGTTGAACAAAACTGAAGGTAGTAGTTAGGTTAGGTTACAAATAAGTATCAACATATAGCGTATAGCGTATAGCGTCGTGTCAGACAATTATTAGACTGTCAAGTCAGAATAGCTTGACAGTAAATTGAAAACGCAATTGTTCCTTTTTTTTCCCCTTTTACACAACATCTGATATCTTCGGACCTACACAATTTGCACAATTCAAATTTTGAACAATAATCAAACATCTAACATCTCATTCTGATATGAATATTATGGCGCTAAAGAGCATAGTACGGCCACTGGGGAGAAAACGTAAAATCATTAAAACGACTTCTTCTCACGAACGACCCAACGCTTGACCATGAAACTTGGCACACCTAATAAGGTCGCTAGTCTCTTTAAAATTCAACCTCAAACAACTGTCTCCACTATAAACTCGTTTTCACAATTCTGAATGAAGATAAAACGCCACAGTCCATACTCGTTATGACAATTTCCTCTCCCTGTGTATGTTGAAGATAAATATAAACGACGATAGACACGTCAGTATTAGCGTTTTCAAAATCGACATTCATTTTTTAATTTTGTTGAATAAATGAATGTGCTGACTTAAGTATATTTCAATACTCACCAAGTTACACAATTACGACGCAAGGTTTAAGAAAAATTCAAAATTAATAAATGCTTGGAGAAAGCGTCTGATCAAACATCTTTAATGTAATCTTTGTTGCAACATTCTTATCGAACGACTCATTGCCGATGCAAGGAACCAGTAACTTGGTTATTACTTTTCTCATGATATTTAGTTCAATATGACGACTGTACATTTTTAACATCTATATTTTGAGATATTCTTATCTTACATGAAAACCTGTTTTTAATACAGCAAAGTAAACAAAAAAGTATGAATATCAATTTGGTTTTGGCCACCAATATCAATTTTGCTTTGGCGAATCATCGATACTCACCCTAGGTTCCTGGTTGGAGTCCAGGTTCACCTGCACGGATTTCTCCATTTCTTCAGCACATGCACTGCACGCTTGATCACTTCACTTCAATATACCTTGAACCTTGATGTGAGTAAGTGACCAGAGAGACGCAGCACTAATCATTTGTGCAGGGTAATTTCACGTGACCTTGGTCAAGGCTCGATCCTAGTTCAGCATGCTCGCAAGCCGGAATGGCAGCATCAACGTCATGTATAAGATAAACACGGCTTTTGGTAAATCGAGGGTAATATATGATTAATTTGCAATAGAAGCAATTTGTAGATATGGATTGCGACCAGTAATAATACATTTCATCATTGCAGGAATAGTGGGCATACGTCTGGTCGGAGGAAACGACTCTTATGGTCGAGTTGAAATCTTCCACGCTGGAGTCTGGGGAACGATTTGCGACGATTCGTGGGGTTCACCAGATGCTGCAGTTGTTTGTCGAATGCTTGGATACACAGGATCCTCCTACGCACACATATCTGCCTACTACGGAGCCGGCAGTGGTGATATATGGCTTGATGATGTTGCATGCACCGGAACCGAGACTCATATCGGAAACTGCGGAAACAATGGATGGGGAGTGCATAATTGTAATCATCGCGAAGATGCTTCTGTCAGTTGCAATTAAATTCCTCGCTGT
>JAUELA010070083.1:0-10561 GCA_031471845.1 Boltenia villosa | reverse complement strand
ACATTCAATTTACTGTTAAAATGCTACTCAATAATACTCAACACGCATTGATAAAAGTATTCGCTTTTTGTACTGTAGCATTTTAGCCTGCTTCGCGGCCCACCGGTGGAGAAGCGCTGATCTAAATGATGTATAGTGTAAACACTGTAAAGTCGGAGAGATTTTTGGACTGAGTCCATTCTCGGAAAAAAACGAGACCCAGGCTTGTTGGTTACTTGACTGGATTTAAAATATAGACATATCAGATGCCACAGATTGACCCGGATCAGGGTTTGTTCTTGCATTATTCCGGGACGTTGATTCAAGACAAACAAATGGGAAAACTTAGGTCAATTTTCTGAAATCATATGGAGCGGCAGCGATTCAGTGTGATCAACATAGATTAGCTCATTATAAAAGATCAACCTAATGTAAGGTGAACAAAACTTATTCCAGCATACACAGTGCACTCATTTTCAATTATTGTGGGTCCCCCTTCAGTGGGCCCTAGTTTAGTTACAACATTTGGACCATGGTCTATTGTAAATTCATCAAAAATGGCCGTCTTCCACTTGATACCCTAAGCACGCTGTTATATTGATTAATGGTGTATGTAACACCAAATTACATGATCCACAGAGCAATTATTATAATGCAAGCTAATTTTATGTCTGCTGAATTCTTGGGGGTCTTTGTATGATAGAGAAATCCAAAGAGAAAATAGATGAAATTCGCATTGATAGCGGAATTATGATGATTCATCTTTCCACGTTTTGTATAATGTAACGTTGTAATATCATTATACGCCGTCGAAACACAACACTCGAATTTGAATCGTCCTTGTAGAAAATCACGAAAATTTATCCATTGAAATTATAACTTTCACAACATTATTTACAACATATAATCAGTCAAATGTACGTAGCAATACATTAACAGCATATTTCTGGATCGTAGGTTAAAGATCACGTTATTTTCAACCAAATACCCATATATTTCAATTATTCAAATTCTAAAAAGAGTTTACCAATATAATGACCCTCTTGTAATTTTAATCTAAATTGAATTACAAACTATGACAAAATCTCTCCAGAATCACTAACATCAATGCCTCAGCGACTCTGTCATATTTGTGGATATCTAGATACAAACATTATGACCTTAAAAGATTTCAGAACTTCAAATCCCCCTTCCCCGTCCTCTCGCCAGATTTGGGACCCTCACTGTTTGCAACCTTATTTCCGAATTAGCACCATGCCCAAAAACATAGAGTAGATATATCCAGGGCTGTGGAGTCGGAGCAAATTTGACAGGAGTCGGAGTCTGGAGAAAATGTACCGACTCAGACTCCTATGTTTGAACCATTCGAACTGGTTCAGAATAATTCTTGAATATTTTTTAAAATTCAGACAGATTAATTTTCAACGTTTAAACCTGTAACTTAGAGCCATAGCTTGCTGCAGCTGTATATGCATGATAAATCATGTCAGCACTTGACACAGTTGACAGATCAGCATTACTTTTTAGTTTTTATTATATTGAATAAAGGAGTCGGAGTCGGATGTTTGTAAATGGAGGAGTCAGAGTCGGAAGTTTTATGTACCGATTCCACAGCCCTGCTTCGCGGCCCACCGGTTGAGAAGCGCTGATCTAGATTACATATAGTGTGAAGTCGGAGTGAAAAAATCTTTGTATGAAAAAATCTTTTGTTTGTATTTCTAGTGGCTGGGAGCTGCCCTCTCTCATACTTGTGGGTATCTAGAAACAAACTGTAAGACCTTAAAAGATTTCAGTACTTTAAACCCCTCTTCCCTCTCCCATGCCAGATTTGACACCCACACTGTTTGTACCCTTATTTCCACTTTAGCACCTTGCCCAAATGTTGTTGACATTAAGGCATTAAGGGTCAATATAAATTGCTTCATACCTTGGAATATTGGTTTTAGGATCATCGCTGTCATTGGCCAATCCACCGAACAAATAAACGTAGTTTCCAATCAGGGTGAAACTGTGACCCAATCGGGGGTAAGGAGGCGGACCATTTGGAGGAGGGGCAGGAACGAGCTTTTTCCATTCCCACCGGCTTGCCTTAAAATTCAAAATGTTATTATTATAAATTATGGTCATAGTCATCCATGCTAGCCCATATCGGACTTGTGAGAATTGAAAGTGAAATGTACAAAAGTGTAGCGAACTAAATCGCAAGGTTTAATAATGCAGCAAAACGGGAGTCCAACATAGGCATAAATAGGGCTGTGGAGTCGGAGTCGTGAAGTCGGAGTCAGGAAAAAAATGTTCAGACTCCTAATATGTTTGAACCGTTCGAACTGGGATTAATTTTCAACGTTTGAACCTGTAACTTAGAGCCATAGCTTTCTGCAGTTGCATGGGCCTGATAAATCATGTCAGCACTTGACACAGTTGACAGATCAGCATTACTTATTAGTTATTTATTATATTGAATAAAGGAGTCAGAGTCAGATGTTTGTAAATGGAGGAGTCGGAGTCGAAGTTTTATGTACCGACTCCACAGCTCTGGGCATAACATAACGAAACACTAACACTATTACCTAACCCTACCCCTTATCCTAACAGAGATAAGTGGATATATTTCAGCAATAAAATTTATAAAATGTGCAAAAATGTTCCATTCGTTACGGTTGATGTGGTAGGTAGCAAGAGACGGCAGTGAGAGGTCTCTAACGATGGGACAGTAAAGATCAGGCCTGTGTAAATTATATATTATAAATACTGTCAAATTATTTGGAACAAATTGTCTATAAAAACTCGTCAGTAGTGATAGCTATGCTGTATTTACAAAGGAAAGGAAAAGAAATATATTTAACTTTTCAAGTGCCAAGTAGGATTATTGGGGACATATGCATTTTTTTTCATTATCAATTGTGTTTTTCTTGGATCTTCCTGCATAATGACCTTAAGAAGCTCCTTGGGAATGTAGTCACAGTTAGTAACTACCATTAGAACATGATATTATAAGATATAAATAACAAATATCAGTTTTAGGGAAAAAAATGGTCAATTTTTGCCAATTTTTTACGTTTCTAGGTCAAATTATGTGTGGGTTCCCATGAACCAAATTGGCTAAAATTTGGTTTCTAGGGTTTTTGTATAACCCCACAAAAAAAATGACATAAGATTGAACTCAAAAAAAAACTTTTTTCACTCCACCCTAGTGCGCATTATACATAGGTAAGGTATTATAGGAAATGTGAATAAATATAAATTCTATAACAATAAGTGTCGCATTTAACTATAGTCAACCTATAGCAAACTCTGAAACAGAACTGTGTAGTAGGAGACTGATTCTGTAGTTGGTGAATTTTGGGTTAAATCAAAAAGTTTAATTTAGATTGAGTTGTTTTAATGTTCCTTGATTTTGAAATTTCAATATTCAGTAAGAATTCTCAAAAAATCCAATTAAATAATATATCTTTCAATAAATAACGAACCTGCAACTCATACAAGTCATTTGAATATCGTCCGTACTCCACCATCCCACCAAACACAAGCAGTCTTGTTCCGTCGCAGACAAATCCATAAGCTGCACATCCAGGTGGAGTGTCTCCACGCACTGCTGGGATGAACCATTGGTTGGTCACTAAAAATATATTTGAAATGTCATCAAATTTGTTACTTTAAATTTTGCTTTAAAAAGACAGATGAATTATTTTGTAATGAATTATGGTTGTAACAAGAGAGCAGGGGGAAAGTGAAAGACCATTCTTCAGAAAGATTAGCATCAGAACATTTAGTTTATTAATAGTCAATCAGATTAATATAGATTGCATGACATACTCCAACGAAGACCCACATAAATTTTACATCCACCACTGCTACAATCAATTTGGATAAGAAAATAATGTAACGTTGTTGCTATAAATATTCCCTTTGATCTCTTCCACATCTGAATATATATTTAGATACAAATTTTTTTTTAAACATTATTAAACTTTATTCATTTTTTATCACATTTTTGTCCAAAGACCTAGATATGTGTGCTTGAATCCCATTCCTTTCTACTTTTGAATGCGTCCCCGCGGAATTGTGAGTGGGATTTCTTTTCTCCCAGACGAGTGATTTTATTTGCCCACTCTTTTAGCAATCTTATACATCTTATATATATTTTTTTTTTTTTCTACCTATTTTTACATTTTTAATTGATATCCATGTTTGTCACTACATTGCATCTTGCAATGTCATAAACCATTCAGTTGGTTTTAGTGTCATGCCATGCGGATTTACAAATTTTGCTCACTAATTTACCGATTTATTTTCATGGATTTCGTAAGTTACGGACTGACAGACTGATTCAATATCTAAATATCTATTAACAAAGCCTACCCTAACCCTCCTCCCTAACTAATACTGAATTTACTAATAATAATTTGTATAAAGATGAAACAAAATCCGTAACTCCGTAAATTAGGTTTTTCCTAAACCAGTCAGTTGGTTTTAGTGTCATTCCATATTTTTCTTTACTTACCGCTGTTTTCAAAATGATGAAAAATAAAAATTCTATCTATCTATCTAATAATGAAGTTGAAAACACATTTGCCGTTTCTGTAATTACACTATTTCCTATGTTGAGATTTTGACTGATGAAACAATTCATAGCAATACCTGTATTATACACATGCAATTCATCCACTATTCCTTCATTTCCGCCTCCAAATACAACCATTAAATCTTTAATTGAGACCGCTCTGTGACCATGTCGGGGACGAGGAATTGGTCCAGTCGAATTTGTCACTTTTTTCCATTTCACAACGGGCGACAACATTCTCGATTAATTCATTTATTGACTCCGATTTAAAACACTAATTTTTCAAAATGGTTTTACTAATCGACCCCAATTTCGAACAAGTTCTTTTTGCTCTTAAAAAGTTATACCTGGCGAGATCGTCATTGACATCAACTGGTTGTCATCTTTTGTGAACGCACAGAGCAACATGCGAAAATTTCACAACCGCCAAATAAATCATGGGTGTAGTTCGTGAGCTAAAATGTGTTAACTCCGCAAGTAATTGATAATATTAGATAATTTTGTGGATTAAATAGTAAGAACGTGTAAAAATAGTTGATATTTTCAAATTATTCTCAAATGTATTAATAATTATTTACATTTCAAAAAACACTTTAAAACTTCCATATTTTGGCGGACGCAGTCGATTTCAGTATTCTTCATGGGTGGATGAAAACAACCAATCAACGATGTCGGTATAAAAGTGCCCGGATGTTGTAAACACTGTCAAGGAGCAAAAGTGAACAGATTTTAATGGCGATGTCACCGATTTTGCATTGTTTTATCGTCGCAAATAATGTGAATATATTTTTAAAAGTAGCAAAATAAGATATAAAATAATATATTCAAATATACTGTGTCCTATATTTTGATCTACATGACTCCGTGTTTAAAACACAGTGTTAACTTATTGGATGAGGCTTAGTTGAATACTGTAAATAGTTCTAAAAGGAAGGAACCGGCCTCAACAGACCTATTGCACATTTATTTGCGCCCCCTACTGGTATTTCTAGCAGAGAAGTACATCAAAATTAGTTAAACATGTATCTTTATGGGAAAATACAACAGATTTTCTTTGAAATCAGATATTTCAGGTCTAGGTCTATTGAAGAATTTGAGGATTCTGCTTCTCGTGATCAAGAGAACTAAACCAGTGGTTTTCAACCGCTGGTCCGCGGACCGGTGCCGGTCCGCAGAAATTGTCTGCCGGTCCGCGAACTTTCCTAAATTTTCTGGTCGATGCATAATTTTTGTTATTAATCCTTGCATTGTTGAAATCTATATATTATCGACTACATTTGTGCTGGGAAATAATTATTTAACCAACTTTAATTATGGCGGCATAATGGGTAGATTGTTTTTGGAAAACAAGAGATGGCCTCCGAAACTGCAGGATTTGTGATCCATCGGATATGTAATTTTAACTTTTTCGATCCAAAACGCTCGGTCTCTGGAACAACGCTGCAAACGTCACAGTTATCGACTGTTCTAGCAAAGAAGAAGCTACACATTTTCTGTAGTTTTAATCTAAGAGGTCCGCCAAATATTTCTGCTATTTTCACCGGTCCGTGGGTGTTAAAAGGTTGGGAACCGCTGCACTGAACCACTGAAAGAAGCTCTTTCACTACTTCTCATCGACTCAAATTTTCGCGAAACCTTCATAGCAGATCTCGACACAGACTCAGATTTAATTCAGCTAGCGTATCTTCAGAGCTTAACTGACGATTCAAAACTTGATATGAGTCAATGCAATTTATAATTTTAGTTATCAAGCAATATAGAATAAGAGTGCGCTGCATCAATGTAGCAGGGCGTGTTGTGAGTGATGAATTCAGGAGGAAAAGTTTTTTTATTTCGTCAAGCAAAGATAAACATTGTTGAAGAATAATTTCGTATGTGTGTGTGTGTGATGGTGGCGATTACGACTCAATATGGATAATATGACCGTGCGTGAATCGATATCTTTCCGAAGCTATCCGGACATTTAGCAAACGGAAATATAGTCAATATTTGCAGGGGTGGACATTTAGCCAACGTTCAAAAAATTATATGTTAGGATTCAGGATTAGTGTAAGGTTCAGGGTGAGGGTTGGGTTTAGGGTTAAGGTTCGCGTTAGGGTAAGGGTTGGCGTTAGCTTCAGGGTCAGGATAGTAAGGTTTAATATTTCGAAGAAAAGTCGAAAACAAAAACAAAAATGAAAAAATAAAAATAAAAAATAAATGTTGACTAAATGTCCGTTGGCTAAATGTACGAGATTCCTTTCCGAAGGATATCACGCGGCATCTGGTAGAATTAAACCCAGGACATCAACGTCTGAGGCGGAATCTCTAACCACCTGACCACCGCGCCTCCATGCTGAAAAAAACTATGACAGTTCTACGGTGGTTCAACATGTTTCCAGACATCTTGTGTAAGGTCAAAACAAAGCATCTAAATCGAACCATTCACGACATGAAACTCGGGTCGAATAAAGCCACGAGTAAGTGCAAGCGAATTTGCTTCCTACATTGTGGGGGTATTAATCGTTAAGATACAGTTATCTCCCGTGATAAACGAGTGATAAACGTTTTAACACCGGAGGGTTTGGGGGTTTGGGACGTTATCTTCAGTGAGATATCCTCTGTGACATGTGTTTATGATATCTAAAGTATTTTACAATATAAGGTCTGATTAGACAGAGAAGTCATTATACGTCAGGGCTGCCATATGACCTCTTTTTGGAGGACATGTCCTATTTCTTCAAGAAAAATTAAAAGACCTCCGAGGTCACTCAAAAATGCCAAAAGACCTCCTTTTTGCATTTCATATTACTTACAGTTATACATTTATAAGGAATTAATTATAGCAAAAGTGACGCCTGCGCAGTAACGCAAATCTCGAATTGAAAATTAGTTTTCCTTCTCTATAACGAAATAATGGTTGAACAATCGATGGGAAGGTCCAGTTATTAGTTACGCTAAAAGGAAAATTTGCCGTATTATATTGCTTTGTGACGAAATAACGACTAAACATTATTACACACAATGTTTTAGCTTAACAAGAAATAGGCATTTCCGTTTTATAGCACTCTCCAGTTAATTCTAATTTGATGTAATATATGTTGGCTTCATATAGTTTAGCGCAGGGGTCAGCAACCACCGGTCCGTGAGGAATTTGTTACCGGGCCGCGCAGACCAAGGCTAAATTGCTCCAAAAATTATCATTTACCAATTAATCGGTATTTGTAAATTTTATAGATCCTTCCCGTTTTCCGTTGGATAATTCTTCCCATAATTATTGCGTAACAAGCGCATGACGGTGTGCGATAACACTGCGTTTCTTGATTCTTAGCGGATGTATTTACTATTTAGTCACACTCCTCTACTATGACGTAGACAGGCGTCCGGCAAATCAGTGGAAGTCGCCCAGCTCACGTGATTAGCAAACAGCCTCGCTATCCTATGTTCGTGCCGAGCGCGTTGTGTGTCGCCTACCGTTAGTCTGTTACAATATAATGTAAGGGTGGTGTACTTACTGTATTTTACTACGTGGTTACCTCGAAACTATTTTTATTGTCACTTGTCAGATATTATAGGTACAACGAGTGCACGTTTCTCAGGGGTTATAATTGTACTAGAATCATTAGAGACTAAAATGAGTGCGAAACAAAGATCTATGGTTAGATTTTTTTTGCAAATGAGACACCGCCAACTGAAGAGGAGCCTACGACCACAAAGAAACAGAAAGCCTTCTGGATGAAAATCAAGCAAGAATACCCTGACCTCGCCATAACAGCATTGAAAACCCTGTTACCATTTCCAACATCTTATCTATGCGAGGCTGGTTTTTCTGTGGTGACAGCAAACCAAGACTAAATCACGAAGTAGGCTGGACATTAGGAACAAACTGCGGGTGTCATTGACTACCATAATCCCTAGGTGGGACATCTTATTGCGGCAAAACAAGCCCAGATCTCTCACTGAATCAGCGTCACGAGTTGTAATAAATTTGCATGCACCAAACATTTGTCATTTTATTGAGTACCGGTCCGCAAAAAAATGCCAGGCTTAAACCGGTCCTCAGTGCGAAAAAGGTTGCCGACCCCTGGTTTAGCGTAAGTTCCAGTGTGTTTATTGTCTTGTTATAGTGATAGCCTTTATTCTAGTTTATAGTGTAATGTTTAGCTAAATAACAATAATACCAAAAAGAAATTCACAGTTCACTGAAGAATTACGAAGTATCCTTTTTTTTTTCAAAAAGGACGAAATGATTTTGAAGCGGAATGTATTACTTGTGGATATGACACGTGTGTTTATGTGGCAAACAAAAGCAGACTTAGCCTTGATATGCTGATAGTGCAAAGCATAGAATACGGTATTCAAATTTAACGAGATGTGTGCAACTCCGTCATCGTCATCATCCGTTTATGTTTGCAACATAGAAATCTCATTGTAATCTCGTTAAACGCGTTTTTCTGTGTGAAAATGTCTGGACCACACAAATGGACATCGCCTTGTGAGGAAAGTCACCAAAGTCGAGTCTCGAGTCCGAGTCATAGGCCTAGAGACTCGAGTCAAGTCAAGTCTTTTTGCTCTCATGGTCGAGTCGAGTCAAGTCCGAGTCACTGACTTCTTCGTCCGAGTCCGAGTCACAAAAATGTTCGAGTCAATTTCAAGTCATGAAGTATTTCACCAAAATTTAAAAGAATCCAGTAAAATATCCATGGCGCAAAACTGAACTGAATATTATGGCAACTCACGTTATGATCCTTACAAAAGTTACAACTCTGAAGTTAGCAGCATAATATATATAATATATATCACAATTCTTGGAATATCGTTAAAATATCCAAAGATTGTTTCGCCTGAACATTCACAAATTAAGAATGAATGTCTTGCAACAGCAACAAGATTCCGTAGAATTGACTTAAAATTTACATCTTTCCTGGAATCGAATATGAATCACATTATAAAAGGCCGTATAGCCGTATATATTTTTATTAATGTATCACATTTACCCTCGGATTCACCGGAAAGCCGTATCGTGTTTATACATGACGCTTGATGCGACCACGCAGGCTTGCGACCAAATTAGACCTGTTCAAATAAACGTTAGTAAGTTGGTAATGCGGTTTGTATTTATCTTGTTAAAAAAATGGACCCGTATTTTTTGACTTACGCTCGTGTAAAATTACAAACATAACATCTAAACAATTTTTGACTTGTTTTATGTGTATTTCATGGTGTAGCTACTGAAAAAGTTGACTCTCTGGTGTATTTTTCCATTGGTCGCTTTCTATCACAGACATGCGACAAGGGTATAATTTTGAATAAGTAGCAATATCCACCTTGCCCCCTTAATATGTAATAAGCGGGAATTTCTCTTTTAACTTGACATATGGACATGAATAACATGCCGTGGCATATGTAATGAACATGTAAAACATATAGTTTGCTCTGTGTGGCATTCTTCTCTGTCGCCATTGTCTGACAACATTAATGTAATAAGGAAATGTAACTTATAATCAAGTTAGCGAGTGGGATTAGTTGGGATTGACCTGTCTGGTGGCAAGCTGAAGGGGATTAAGATGTACAAGAGACAAAACACTTGAATATGTGAACATATACTAACAGATAACATTAATAGATAACAGATGAAAGAGTTAAAGGACTCACATTTCGAAGGACAATTCTCAATGCATGATGCAAAACGATTAGATCTATCGATAGAGAATAATATGTTTTGCATGTAATCAGTACAGGGCTTGAAATGATCCCGATTTTCAATTGCTACCCGAAGTCATATTTGATATGAATTATATTTAATTGGTTTTGATATCTACTTACCTACTGATTGCTTGTCTGCCGATTAACTATAGGAGGAAAGCGATCAAGAGTAGAGAAAGATAAAGAAAAAAAACACTTGAATGAATTGATCTACCAACAGACAACATATATAAGACTCAAAAGGGTCGGCTTGGTGGTGTGGCGGTTAGCGACTGTGCCTTTGATTTTGAAAGTCTGGATTTAAATCTAATGCTGCGCGATAACCTTCAGCAA
>JAUELA010069973.1:0-10562 GCA_031471845.1 Boltenia villosa | reverse complement strand
TAGAAGGTTCCATCACAAAATATCTTCTCTGCATTGCACAGGTGTCGCAAATTGGAATCTGTTCCAAACAGTATAATTCTGTCCAGTGTGTCATCATTTGCCAATATAAAATCCTCTCCCGCCCTGGTCTTTGTCCATGGTCCATCGAGTTCAATATCTTCCCTCGACTGGAATGGGTGGGATCGTCTTCTGGCGCTGCTTGTATAAGCCGGTTTTCAAACTTTAAAATGAGGGCATATTTCTGGCAACATCTTCACTCGCCTCTAAGGTATCGCCTGATCGAAGTTTGGCTATTTCTTCCACATAAATGGAAGGCATGGGTTTAATCTCATCTCTAGCTCTTTTCCTCATCATTGACATGACTTTTTCAACTTGGATATTTGCGATGCTAGGAGGATGGCAATGGACAGTAGCCAAAGCCTGTAGTATGTCGTTGTCTGTTGAAACTCGAGCTTGACAACCACGTGCTGAACATAGCCACCAGATTTTTGTCCCACTTTTCCGGTTGACACGATATGTATAACCACCATGGGCAAGCTTTCTTCCTTCACGTCCAGTTGGTATGAACTCAACTTTGGTCAAAACACAGGCCATTTTAACTGTCTGAAATCAATTCTGGATATAACTGACAATGATTGATTTGATTGATTGATTGATTGAAATTGTGGTTTTAGGGCCGCTTCCCGTATATGGATTTCGCGGCCCTTCGATCACATCTTTTTATTTTCTATTTGGTTTACATTGAGTTTTTTAATCAAGTGTTCATTTGCATATTTAAAACATATATATAAATAAATTACTAACAATAATAATTTTAACAATAGAGTTCAACTAATAATAATGATAATGTATAAATAAAATATAAATAACTTAGACTATTTACACTATGTACAAAAGTTATGATAACTACAGTTTTATAATTAGATTTAATTTACTTTTATTTTATTTTTACGTTATAAGATTGTTGTAGATTCCTTGTCTCGTCCCCGTCTTCTGCACACAGAGCCGTCCAGAAAAAACTACAGTTTCCTGGGGACAAAGAACCGATCATAATGTTGGCTTTTTGTTCTTTATCCCGTATACAGTTGTAGTTCCGTGGAAGTTACATCGGAACCAGTAGAAATCTGTGCCTGTAACAATACTCTAGTTGAGCAATACTCTAAGTGAGCATAGGGGAAGACTGCAGGTCTTCAGTCTAGGGTTGCGTTTGATGGTTTACGCAGAGTTCAAGAAATCACATATTTATACTATAGTCTCATATTTATTTCGCTGTCTGAAGCACCTTGTAGGTTTCTTTGTGTTTTCATTGGATCCTTATTCAAGATGGGGTTAACGATATTCTTTAGTCTGTAGATGTCCGTCTGCTGGATGCGATTTGTTTTGTCTTGTTGTACTCTGAAATTGGAGCATTATTGGTGTAGTATTTTTCATTTAAGGAATAAAATAAATAAATAATAATAATAATAATAAAATAAATAACAAATCTACATAATACAAAATACCTATGAGGACGTTTGTTTTTAAAGCAACGCATATGGGATTGAACAGCATTTGACGGACCCTACCTGACTCACAGAACATGGTATATTCGGTGCTACACCGCCTAGATTTAATTATAATTGGCGTGTGTATATTTGTAGATAATAAATTATATCTGGTTATAGTGTCCAGTGGATTTTAGGTAATCAATGATTAGCTGGTACACATGTGTTTTGTGATGTTCTTTAGGATTTAAGATAGACGGTAATGATAATGGGATATGTAGTTGATTTAGTTCCTTTTGCAGTATGCTCCTTTGGTTGCTAAATTTCGGACATTTTGTAAAGATGTGGTCTATTGTTTCGTCCTCACTGTTACATCCAGGGCACATTGGTGTGGTGTTTTTAATGAGTGTTGCTAAATGAGATTTAAGTCCGGTTTTACCCACACGTAGGCGGGTTATTATGCGGTCATCCCGCTTGTTAGTTAATAGGAAAGGGGGTTTGTTAGGTACTTTACCCCCAAGGATGTCATATAACCAACGACCACTGTCTACTGTGTCCCATTTTCTCTGCCATTTTTTTTTTATTTCGGTTGTTATGATTGAATTTATTTCACTAGCGCCTAGTCCGACTTTTACGTCGGTTTTGTCTCTGGCTAGACTATATTTAGCCGCTTTGTCAGCAGCTTCGTTTCCTTTAATGTCTACATGCGCTGGAACCCACATTAATATAAGCTCGATATTTGAATAACATATTTGAGTATATAAATGTTCTATTTCGTGAATTAGATCAGGTCTGCTATCCGAGAGGGAGTTCTGTATTGATTCTAGACTGCTAAGCGAGTCAGAGAGAATTAATGTTCGAATAGGTTTATGTTCTAGGACCCACTCTAATGCTTTAATTATAGCTATAAGTTCACTAGTGTATACCGACATATTGTCAGGAAGTTTAAATCCCTTTTTAATGTCTAAATCCATGACAACATATGCGGCTCCGGTGTTATTCTTTAGGTTTTTTGAACCGTCAGTATAAATTTTTAGATATTCTCTATAATTCTGATCAATGTATTCTAGTGTGCTAATCCGTATGTGTAACGGATTATCTTTTTTAGAGATTAATTCGTGGACTTTTGTGTCAACTCTGGGCCGAGATAACTGCCAAGGCGGTGTTACCAGCACACCTGTATCGGAAGCTTGAGTAATAGGTATTTGGTACTCATCAAACAATTGATTTATTTTGTATCCGAATGGGGCTGAATTTTTAATCCATTTATGTTTTAAATATTCATGTTCACTTTTCCTACCAAGAATTGAATGACATGGGTGATTGTTCCCCTTAGTTAAGGCCTTGTTAGCGTATTTCATTGACAGTTCTTCTCGGCGTAGGCTGAGTGGTTTTTCGTTTGTTTCTATTTGTAAGCTATTTAATGATGTCCCTTTGAACGCTCCGGTAGCTATTTTCAGAGCTGCATATTGAATACTATCAATCCTATTTAGTTGTGTTTTGCTGGCAGTCATGAATCCAGCTGACCCATAGTCTAGTTTTGACCTAATTAGGCTTTGATACAATTTTAGTAGACTTATTTTATTAGCACCCCAATCTGTCCCAGAGACACACCTCATTAAATTTAGATCTTTTTTGCATCGAATAACAAGTTGGTCAATGTGTGCTTTCCAGGTAAGCCTACGATCAAATATCACTCCGAGAAATCTTACAGTGTTTTTGAATTCGATTTTATATGTATCTAACTTCAGGTTAACATTTGCGAGTTGTTTGTTTGAAAAGAGAATGCCCGTTGTTTTACATGTGGAGAATTTAAATCCCCATTTGTTAGCCCAGTTATTAATCGTATTTAGGGCTTTTTGCATTAAAGTTGTCAACTTTTTAATGGAGCGACCAGTTCTCCATAGAGCCGCATCATCTGCAAATAGGGACTGTTTTATTTCGGGATGTTTCGATGATAGCTCTTCTGCTAATCCATTTATTATTATGTTGAATAATGTCGGGCTTATTACACTGCCTTGTGGCGTACCGTTATCTAGTTGATGGTCTGATGAGAGTGTGTTCCCTAATCTAACTTTGAACTTTCTATCGCGTAAGAAATTTCGTATCCAGTGTTGGATCCTACCTTTTATTCCTAGGTTGTCTAAATTTAAAATAATGCCATCTTGCCAAACAAGATCGAACGCCTTTTCTATGTCTAAGAAAATACCTAATGTGTATTCTCTTCTAGCCATTCCTTTCTTTATTGCATGTTGTAACCTAACTATATGGTCTGTTGTGCTTCTGTTTTTTCGGAATCCGCTTTGTGTTTTATTTAATAGATTATTCGATTCAATATGGTATTCGAGTCGAGATTTTACCATAGTTTCCATTACTTTGCATAGATTTGATGTCAGGGAGATTGGACGGTAGGACTTGCAGTCTGCAGGATCTTTATTGGGTTTAGGTATGGGGATAACTATTGAGGATTTCCACATTTCCGGAAGTTTATTTGCCTGCCAGCTTGTGTTAATTAGATCCAGCACCAGCGTTTGTACTTTGATAGGTAAGTGTTGTAGTATTGTATATCCTAGTTTATCTTCCCCAGGTGCACTTTTCCCTTTGGAATATAGGGCTTTTCTAAATTCCTCAATATTAAAATCAGTATTAAGGTAACTGTCAAGATGGTTGTCTTTATCTGTGATTATTTTCGTATTATTTTTGGTTTTGAGAAATTCTGGTTTTAGATTGAAGTTACTGCTGTTACTTGAAAATGATTCCGCAAGACATTCTACTTTTTCTGCATTATTTTTATTTGTTTTGTTTAGTATTGGGATGCTGTTGTATTTTTCCCCTGGATATATCTTATTTTATTCCATATTTTCTTTGATTGATTGATTGGTTGTTTAACGCCACATTCAGCGGTATTTCAGCTACGCTGTGGCGTGAACATTTTACAATTTTTATATATCATACAGGTTTGTTAATCATTATTGCAATCCTTAGCACCAGAGGCCATACATCAAAAAGAAAATCAAACAAACTGAAAAGGACACACATAAGTATTAAAAATTTTAAATATGTCAAGGATTAAAACATTTGAATTTTAGATGTAAAAATTGAACATATGATGTTCAAATATGTCAAGTAATAAACAATTTCCATTTGGTATGTAAAAATTGAGCATGTATGATGTTTAAAAATACTTCAATTACAATAATTTAAATTTTGTGATACACACCGATCTGTTTAAGAAATCTGATGACAACATTGCCAGCAATGCTGTCAAACAAATCCTTCATACAGGCGACTGTGTAGAACTGTCGCCTAACAGTGGCGAAGTCCGCACAATCAACCAGTATGTGTTTGATGTCGTACTGGCAGTCACAAATTACACACTTTGGAGGATCTTCTTTAACAAGAAGAAACCTTTTAGTGAGGTGACTATGGCCAATACGACATCGCGTTAGAACCACTTGGTCCTTTCGAGACATTCCATGGGAATAAAAATTTGGTCCAATGACAGGCTGTATGACGTGAAGTTTATTATGGACTTCCTCGTCCCATACACCCTGCCAAAGTTTAAATATGTATTTACAAATTTTGGGCTTAAGATCTTTATAATATATTTGAGATTGAGAAATGGGCTTGTTGAGGGCAGCTTTCGCTTCCCTGTCTACAACTGTGTTTCCAGGGATACCTAGATGACTAGGTATCCAACAGAACAAAACTTCTGCTCCACTGGCTACTAGACCTTTATACTGTGTAAGAATCTGCAGGATGGCTGGATGCTTGACCTTAAAGCTATCAATAGCTAAAAGACAAGACAGCGAATCACTGCAGATAACAGCCTTCTTAACGTGATGCTTGGAAATAAGGTCTAGAGCCAGTGAAATAGCCTTGGCTTCAGCAGAGAAAATGGACGAAGCTGAAGGTAGACGAAGGGAGGCCAGATGCTGCAACCATACAGCTGCAGCTGCCACCCTATCTTCAGTCTTCGAGCCATCGGTGTAGAAAAAGGAATGGTTTTCGTAACCATCCCTTATCTCACCAAATCTCTGCTGAAAAAGAAGCGGGCATGTTTCCGACTTCTTTTGATCACGAAGATCAAAAAGAAGTTTTGGTCTTGGAAACAACCAAGGCGGAGAAGACGGAAAGTACATAGGTGCGATGTCTTCTAAACTAATTCCAGCATCTACCAGATGTGGTTTAATACGAAGCCCAAATGAAGGAATCTTCATAGGACTTCGATCAAACCAATCGGCAAATGCTGGATCAAAAACACAGTTGTAGGCAGGGTTACCAGGGTAGGCTTTTAATTTAGTAGCATACTGAAGACCAAGTTTTATCCTTCGATGATATAAGGATGGCTCATATGCTTCAACATAAAGGCTCTCAACAGGTGAGGTTCTGAACGCTCCAAGGCTCAGACGAAGACCCTGGTTATGAATTGGGTCCAGCATCTGTATATAGCTGTTTCGTGCTGAGCCGTAGACTATGGAGCCATAGTCTAACTTGGAGCGTATCAAAGAACGATATAGATTTAATAGAACCGATCGGTCAGCACCCCAATCGGTGCTGGACACGACCTTAATAATGTCAAGAGCCTTTGTGCATTTAGCTTTAAGAGCTTTTATGTGGGGGATAAATGATAGCTTACTATCAAATATCAGCCCCAAAAACTTGGTCTCCTTAACTATGTTGATGGGTTTTCCGTATATTTTTAGTTCTGGATCGGGATGCAATTTCCTTTTATTACAGAAATGCATCCCGACAGTCTTGGCTGTGGAAAATTTAAACCCATTTTCTGTAGCCCATTTCTCAATTTTATTTAAGTTTAGCTGAAGTTGTCTTTCTATATTATTCATATTTTTTGCTCTGTAGCAGATTAAAAGGTCATCTACGTACAGAGAGCCCTCAACACCCTGGTTAAGAACTCCAGCTAAACTATTGATCTTAATACTAAATAATGTAGGTGATAGTATACTGCCCTGTGGGACTCCCATCTCCTGCTCATGAGAGTCAGAGAGAGTGGAGCCCACTTTTACTTTAAAATGTCTATCTGATAAAAATTGTGAAATAAATATAGGTAGACGACCTCTCAATCCCATATCTGAGAGGTCTTTTAAAATCCCATGTTTCCACGTTGTGTCATAGGCCTTCTCTAAGTCGAAGAAGACCGACACAACATGTTCATTTTTTATAAAACCATTTCTAATAAATGTCTCGAAACGGACCAAGTGGTCCAACGTTGACCGTCCTTGTCTGAACCCACACTGGATGTTGGTCAGGAGGTTTTGGTCCTCAAGGACCCAGACAAGACGGTCATTAATTAGCCGCTCCATAGTCTTACAGATGCAACTGGTAAGAGCTATGGGGCGGTAATTATTCGGATCGGTGTGATCTTTACCCGGTTTAGGAACCGGGATTATAAGGGCCTCCCTCCAAGATTGGGGGAATTCCCCGGAAGTCCATATTTTATTATAAAGTTCCAAGAGCAGCTCGAGAGCTGAAGGGGGAAGATGATTCAGAAACTTATAGTATACAGCATCAGGGCCACATGCAGAGTCATTGGCCCTACGAAGAGAAGATTTCAATTCCTCGAGGCTAAACTGTTTGTTGTAATCCTCGAGGTTTTTAGAGGTAAATTTAGGCTTGCTCTTCTCCTTCTTTGCCTTAATCCTCTGAAACTCTGGCGAGTAGTTTGCAGAGGATGACTTTTCTGTAAAATTGTCGGCAAGTTTATTTGCAATGTCTGAAGGAGAAGTTAGCAAGCCAGAGCCTTCCTTCAGATGCTGTACCTTGGCTTTATTGTTTTTGCCTTTAAGTCTCTGAATCATTTTCCAGACCTTACGCATAGGTGTTTTAGATGTGATGCCGGACACAAAGTCACGCCAACACGTACGTCTCTTGGATTTGAGTGTGCGCCGAGTTTTAGCTCTAGTAATGCGCACTTTGCTCAAATTATCTGGTAGAGGATGTTTATTAAAATGACGCTCAGCCTTTTTACGATCTTTTATGGCATTTTTGCAATCATTATCATACCAGGGTTTACTTTTGGACTTCGGGTTTGTCGAGGTTTTAGGGATGGTTCTGTCGGCAGCAGTGAGTATAATATGTGTAAAAGTTTCTATAGGGTCATCTGCTGCTAAAATGACCTGTGGGTCGAGCTCGGCCTCACAGATCTTTTCAAATGAAGGCCAATCTGCTTTGTTAAATTTCCACCTTGGCATTCTCTCCAACGAATTGGAAGAGAGATGCTCAAGGATGATTGGAAAGTGATCACTGCCACAGAGGTCGTCATGCACTTTCCAAGAAAAATCTGGGAAAAGTGCTGCATCTGTGACAGTAAGATCGATTGCAGAGTAGGCCCCATTACCTGGATGTAAATAGGTGACAGAACCATCATTAAAGAAACACAAGTTTTCCTGTGACATAAAATTCTCTAAAACTTTGCCCTTGTTACTGAGGGAATTGCTGCCCCACAAAGGGTTGTGGGCGTTAAAATCCCCTAACAAAATAAAAGGTGCTGGTAGTTGTTCTATTAAATTATGAAGTTTGATGACAGAAATTAACGAATTAGGTGGAATATAAATAGAACATAAAGTAACAGTTTTAGCAAATGAAACACGAACAGCCACAGCCTGTAACTCCGTATCTAGAGCTACAGGACTGTGGATAAGGTTGGAATTGATGAATATGGAGGAGCCACCAGTAGCTCTCTCCATATCATCGGAAAATGTGCTATAAAGGGCAAAGTTTTTAAGAGAGATTTTATCTATGTCACAGGTTTTCAAGTGAGTTTCCTGAAGGCATATCGCTGAAGGATTGTATGACTGAACTAGCAAACCTAGCTCAGCCATATTTGCCTTCAGACCTCGACAATTCCATTGGATTATGGAATCCATTAAGGAGGGAGGCGTATGGGTGAACTGGGAGTTGAATGGGATCTCGAGTTCTTTTTTGGAGATTTACTCCCAGTTCTTGTAGGTTTGGGGTGATCCTCTAAGGGATCACCCCATACAGTGGTCTCTACATGACAGAAGGGCCTACTGGCTCTTCCTCTGCCGCGGCCACTGTTCGAGGAAGAAGGGGGACGAATGTCCACCTCCATCCCCTCCAAGGCATCAAAGCGGTTGGCAAGTGCAACCGACTCTGATTCAAGGGACGATGTTGAAGGCTTTGGAGAAGGAGGGGAAGCCCTTCCTTCAGATATTACATTAACTGGCTGTTCAAACTGGAATGTTTGAACACCGTCCTTTGTGGCCTTGGAGGGGCGAGCCTCTGGGCCAGATGGTTTTTTGTTTTTTATTTCTTTGCTTGATTTTGATTTGTTTGATTGATTTGTTTTTGATGATGATGGTGTTTCAATGATATCAGAAGTTTGAGTAGAAATGGCAATTTTATTGTGTTGTTTGGTGGATACCTTAACAGCAGAAGGCTGATCATCCCCAAGTGGCCACGTAAGAAGAGTCTGTGTGGCAATAGACACAGAAACTTTCATAGTGGCATTGGCGTATGTTTGGGATGACCTGGGAGCATCCGAGACAGAGACAAGACGTCGCGCCTCAGGATAACTAACGTTTTTTTCAGTTTTAATAATTTGAATTTGTTTTTCTTTAATAAAATTAGGACAGTCTTTGGAGGAGGCCATGTGGGCCTCATTGCAGTTGCAGCATTTTAATGTTTTGTTGCATTCGAAGCCCTCATGGCCTGGCTCAGCGCAACGAAAACAAACAAGACCACCTCGACACTGGGCCTTACCGTGTCCAAATTTTTGACACTGGAAACACCTTGTCGGGTTGGGGATGAAGGTATCAACCCTCATCCTGTAAGGTCCAGCGAAGAGGTGTTCTGGTGGCGAAACTGAACTAAAAGTAATTAAATAAGTGTTTAATTTAATGATCTGTCCATCTTTTTTGGTACTAAAGCGTTTAACGTTAGTTATCCCTTGGGATCTGAGCTCAGTGCAGATCGTCTCTTCTGAAAGCTCAGAGAGATGCCTGTCCCTGTCTCGGATGATACCCTTGCTGCTGTTAAGGGATCTGTGTGGCGAGACGGTTACGGGAGTATCTAATATTGTTTTAAGGTTTAGTAGATTTACGGATTGCTGTTGTCTGGTGCATTCTACAAGAATGTCACCAGACCGCATTTTAGTTACATTTTTAAGTGTTCCTGCCGTTGAAATTAGAGTTTTATTTAAAACAAATGGCGATATTTTAGTTATGGGTTTTTCTTGATTTTTACTTCTATTTACAATAAATTTTGGCCAGTTATCTTTTTCATTATTAAGTTCAATTTCTATAACTTCTGATTTTCTTTTTTTACCGTAATTGTTTTTTAAATTTTGTGATGCCATGGTGAATGTAATGAAGTTTCACCATCCATGTCCCCAACCCACCACGGAGTACCAACAACGGCGAAACCTCCCCTACGGATAGCCAGCTAGCCCTACAGTGCTGGCCCTACGAATAGCCAGCAGGGGAGGTAACGAGGGTTCCATGGATGGTATACTTGAACAGAGAACTAAACTTAAAAATGTCCAATAGTTCTCCGCTTGGCGAGTGTTAGTACACCAAGCAGAAAACCTAAACTAAAAGTTACGTGTTCTCTACTCAATTGACCCATAAGCCGCCGCCTTCTGCATTGATCCATATATCTGAATGAAGTAGAGATTTACTTTATATCAACTTTTGTTTGTTACTAAGAATGAACATTTTTGTTTGTTACAAAGAATGAATATTTAACAGTTATTATGGTACAAATATTGGATCAATGCAGGAGGCGGCGACAGACCGATTGATCAGATCGGGCCAATCTGAACGCCCGTCTAGGTGAATAGTGAGCCAAAGTGACGTGTTGGGGACAGTTGACCTAGTGCCAGTCAAAAGCCCCTCAGTCACCAGGACCTCATTCTCCCCCGACACGGGATGCAACCCACGGTGAACTGGTTGCCCACTGATTAGTCGCCTCTTACGACAAGCGTGAGAAACTGAGGGCCTATTCTAACCCGGGACCCCCACGGGGAGTGATCACAAGAAGTCGGAAACATGCCCGCTTCTTTTTCAGCAGAGATTTGGTGAGATAAGGGATGGTTAC
>JAUELA010069862.1:0-10562 GCA_031471845.1 Boltenia villosa | reverse complement strand
CACCCCCAAATGCTAGAGAAAATAATCTTTGGCCACCCCAGTGATGGCAAAATGGGAATGAAGATTACCCCTAATTTCTAGTATCCAGTTTGCTTTATTTCGAGATCAATAGAGAAGTTTATTCCTGGGTGTTGGCCTCGATGATATCGAAATCAAAATATTTTTAACATCGTCACCTGCATTATGTTGAGTATTCTCTTCCATGTTATCAGAATACCCGAAATCTCGTTTCTGTTCTTCGTCGCGTATATGAGGCATCAGTTGGCTGATGTAGAAATCGCTGACGACAAACGACGGATAGTGATCTTTCTCCAGAATATTATAAACCTGGATTCAATTGAACTCGAATTAAATATTTAAACCTGGTTTAAGATTTATACATCGATTCACAGCACCAGTGTGAATAGAGATGCTATTTATTTATCATGAAATTTTTACATCGATTTACTTCGCAGCAAAGGACATGAGATTGCCAATGCAGACACGAATTACACGCAATTTTCATCATCCTACCTGGTCTTGAACTTTGTAAAAATCATCTGGCGCTTTATTTCCAACGACACAAGTTTGCATTCCTCGGAGAGTAACTCTGTCGATCTCTATCGGGAGTTCATCTGCGTTGCCGGGCAGGACGTAAGTCTGGTAGACGTGGCTGACCAGTTTTGCCAGATCTTTCCCCGTCGGCTTTGTACTTCGGATAATATCGATCTTCAAAGACAAAAGATTTTTTATTTATGTTAGCAACAATAGCTACGATGTTTCATTATTCATTGGGTTGTTGAATTTTGAAAAAAAAATCATAATTCTAAGACTGATTATTGTACGTAGACCAGTGGTTCTCAACCTGGTGGTAGGCAGAGGGTTTCCACTGAGGTCGAGAAACCTCCAAATTTGTGAATCTGAAGGTACTAAACGATCACCATGTTATTAATGTGTGAATAAGATGTGCTTATTAGATTTTTTTATTTTCATTTTTTTTTTAATTATATTATATTATTATTTATAAGATGTGCTTAACATAAGTATTGTGTTTTACTGTGTTCTGTTAATGAGTTTTGTAATTCAGAAGAATAAAATTGATTTTTTTTAAATGGTTTAAAATGAATCCTTTTGAAAAATCAGTGAATGATATTATTTTTGGTGACAATAGGGTTTCGGTCGTCAGTCTGAAGTGGTTTGAGAACTACTGATTTAGATCGATTGGGTCATTGTTTAGAGAAAATTAGGTTAAGATATATAATTTAGCAATATTTCAGACATATTCCAACCTCATTCCAGTATTTCAACAGTGAAGCCTTGTCAATCTTTTTCAGATATTTCAGGAAGAAACTTCGTGCCATGGCCGATGACATCACTTCAGAGAAAGATAGAAGCTGGACCTGAAATAAGAAAATGATATTTTTCAATTTTCGATGCAGCTATATCTACTCTATAGCTTCATAATAACAGGTCTACAGAATTTTCAAAAAAAATCTTATAGTAATTGTAATCCAATAGTGCTGTGGGTCGGAGTCAGACGTAAATTATCACTAGAGCCATTGGTTCTGGTTGAAGCTAAATTTGGAGAAATTGAGCTTTAAAAGTAGCCTGATGATTCACTTGGCACTGATGAAATACCATTCTGGTTTAATATAATCAAAGGGTTCTGGGACAAAACTGTCGACAGAAAAAACGTTAATACACAAAATGTTGTCAGGGCAAAGGGCCGACAGACATATAGTTGACACATGTAAGTGTTTGATAAAAATGTACTCGGGTTAGGGTCGGGAGTTTCTGTCATTCGACCTTTTAGCTTTGTCGACCATCAACGTTTAGTTTGTCGATCTGCTAGCACCAAACCAATCCAATTATATTTTATATTAATATTTAGGGGCAAGAACACATACACACTCACACTTTCTGCCACGAACTTACTTACCAAAACTGGTTTTAAAGAATTTCTGAAGTTTTTATTGTCTTATAAATATTACAGAGACTTGTAATTTGGATAGATCAACAGACTAAAATATCAATTAAAGCCTGCTTTTCTTTAAATTTATTATGTGTAAGTGCAACCAGGGCTGCTCGTAAAGGGGTTTGCTCAAAGTGTTCAAATTCATTGAAATATTAACTTCAGCTTGGACAATACCTGAGGTAGAAACGCATGATCCTCTTCATCATTATGCGTCATCCTGCTTCCAAATTCTCCTCCACCGAGGGATCTGAAAGGAATAACATATCATCAAATAATGATTCTCTTCATTCATAGCAAAATTCTGACAGTGACAGTCTCTCACCTGATTCGTTTTTCGCATTGTAGTTTGGCGACCTGGCACTGGTTAATGTATCTTTTTAAGTTTCTCGTAATCAGCAATTCGCCCTAGAACGATAACATGAAATGTAACATATAATGTATTGATCACTGATATTTACTTCTTTTTAATATCTAGCAAGTGTCACATACGGTTATTTGGTGGCTGTCGTACAACAAGATAGCAGGATTTTAAAAAATGTAAGAAAAAAAATTTAAGAAAAAAATCCTACCCCTATCTACAATTTCACCCCTGTCCCATTTCATAACCCTAACCCTTAACATCCAAATTTTTTCATTTCAATGTTGAATTGAGCTCTGTAAGCTTCTAGTGTGTGAATTTTCAATACCAGTGAAATTTTTATGTGCTTTTCAATTGGTTAAACATTCACAGGACATAAATCACAATCAAAGAATTTCTCAAATTTTTATTTTATTTCAAGCAATCAACATACCTTTGCCATACTTCTTGCTTTTCCAGCTTTCCTGTAGTCCTTCTTCAAGCTATTTATGGTCGTGGCATGCATCACTTCGGTCACTATATGATACCTTAATGGAGACAGCAAAGTTGATAGTGCAGAATTCAATTAATACAAAATTTATACACCATAGAAAGACCGACATGCTAATAAACTCCATGTATAACACCAATATGGCTTACCAAACAACATTTATCTAGAAACTTAAAATCCCATTTTATCATTCTCCCCTTTATCACTCTCATGAAACGAGAACAAATTGAGAGTGACTCGAATCCAAAATATCAAGATATGAAATCGAACTATCTAACCATTCCGCCATGCGACCGACGATATAAATCGTCTCATTCATACTATAATCGAGCGCGGGGAAAGACAATTGATGACCTGAAATCAGTGTTAACTTGGTTACCCATGGTTCGATTTTAACGAAACTTGTTTTATTCTAATTTTACTGATATCAATACTGAAAATTATTGTGCTATCATGCACCGTTTTCGCAGTGTTTAAAAACAGGCAAGCAAGCAAGCAATATCAAAGCTTTAGTATTATATAGTATATACAGTGGTACAGATAATCACAAGATACCTTATTTGCTGGAGTTCATTAATATCGCTGGATTCATTGATAATCTTTATGAAGTCTTCATATGTGGCAGCGTACATGTAGGCTCTTGTTTTCTCCTCCTCGGCCGTCTCCCTCCGTTGAATCGCCATCAAAATGGTCAGGTTGATGTAATCAGGATCACATAATGTGTCAACCATTGGTAGAAAAGCTAAATGAAAAAATAATTTACACCCGGGGTCGCCAATCACCCAGTTACCCAGTTAACCCTTTCGGATTACTAGCTGCAAACTCTTGACCCAAGTTGTTTCCCTCTTCAGAATCAACTCCTCAAAAAAATACCCCTACCTCGACACCCTCATTGTGATCAAGAATTTTTAATACAGTCAAAGTTATAAACTCACTCAATCCAGCGAGAATTTCCCGCAGTATCAGTCTCGAGCTTGAGTTGATAGTTATTGACTCGGGAAAGCAAAGTACGATGATGTAATCTGATACCCTCCTCAAGAATTCCAATTCGGAATTCCGATCTCGAAGACAAGGATGTAGTTTGAAGGATGCATTTGAATTCTTTTTTCTAAAGTAGAAAAAAATTTAACCTATCTATATATATATATATAAAGGGGGATTGATATTCTCAGTTTGTTCAAAATAATTATATCTCTGCATGTCATATTTAGGGTTCAAAATGCTAGTACAGAGGTTTTCAACCTCAGAGTCACAGAGGGTTATCTAGGGGGGGGTCTGGTACCTGTGTAATATAAGTAGTGTTCATGCATTAATAATAAGCGCAAGTTGTGTTAATTCACGAGAATTAAATTGATTTTGAAACCTTTTCAGTTTCAATTATATCCTTTTTTGAAAGATATAATTAGGGGTTGTTGTTATTTCCGTGGGAACAAAAGGAGGTCGTCAGTCCAAAGTGATTGAGAACTACTGTGCTAGTACTGGGCACATTAAAAACCCATCCTAGAGGGCTGAAATCAATGATTTTTATATCAGGATGACAAAATGGGGGTAAATATATGTAATCACTGTTAAACCTCTCGGAGGTTAAAAAAGACAGCAGCAGGAGGTTTGCAGGACACAATGAAGAACAAAATTATAATTTTTCAACATTTAATAACAATTTAGCTGAATATTAACCTAAATGAACATGGTATAGAAGGTTGTTTATAATTTCATTGTGAAGAAAAAAAAAATTTTAATTGCCAAATTTATTTATTAATTATTACTTACAATGGATCTGTGGCATCAATGTCTTGAAAATGCTGCAACAATGTCTTAATATATTGATTCATGATCAAATTCACGATGTCCAGCTTCGAAAGACGTTCAGAAAACACCTGGAAAGTTTCCCAGAAATCAGCTTTGACCAGTTCGCGAAGCTTACCATGGTCGCTACTCACTTGTGCGTACCTGCCAACAAATATAACTTGCAAAATAATGTTACTCTAAAAAACTTTGGTGTATTATCATGCAAAATTATAATATTGGGTAAACGACAAATCTATTCTGGACAATTAGCCAAATTTTCAATTAGCCCAAATGGTAATGGCAAACATTTCATTAAAAGTTCATTTGAAAACCTCATCAATAACCCAAATTTTGGTCCCTCTTTTTGCTGGTAAAATATCACCCATTTATTAGCTTATATCAGTGGTTCTCAACCACTTTGGACTTGCGAACCCCTTTTGTGCCCGCGGAAATAACGGGAAGGGAAGGAAAAGGGAAGGGAGGAATGTAATCAAAAAGGTTGAGTACCACTGCTTTAGTTGAACTTATCATTATTCACACATCAATACTATTTAATAAAATGACAACTTTAGAAAACCCTCTGCCAACCCCTGGGGTCGCGACTCGTGACCCCTGCAACTGCGATAACCTACATCAACAAAATATATTGAGCTTACCAAGTTTCCACATAATCTCTGTAAGAATATTCAAAGATCCTTTGCATCATCATATCGACATTGGATGAGACACAGATATAGTTGCCAGAATGAAGAGGCTTCTCTGGTACTCTTCCCAATGGTTTAACAGCGTCATAGACGTGAGAATGCGAAGCATTTATATGTGTATTCCGCAGCTGTGACTGCAGAATTGGACTTTTGGATAGAACTTTCAAAATCGACTTGAAGAAAAATTTCGTCGCTTTCCAAATTCGTATGAATAGAGAGTTTTTCTTCACGTTTGCATCTTCTTGCAACGGTATATTTTGTTTGCATTTATATCTGCTGAACGACTGCATGTTACCTTGTGAACTGGGGGGTGATTGGGAGGACCTTCCATTAAAATATTCACAAGCTACATAGTCGATTGCCTTCGTCGAGATGAAAAGTCCAAGAGACACACCGATTACGGCTGACAGCAACGACAAAATCAGATTGTAAAGTTTAAATATTATACTCGGCTCCAAAACAATAATACCAATTACGGCACCCCCACCAAAGATGGTCAGTTGAATTGCACTGGACAAGATCATAGTATCAAATTTTAATTAATCAAATAATATCTAATTTCGACGATAACAGGAGTAACTGTCTCTTTCAGTTTTCATGTTTTCAAGTCCCTTATTCTTGCTTCTTCTTCTCTGGGATTTTCTCTGTGTATGCAGCGTATATAAACAGCCCCAGTATAACATGCACCACAATAATTGCAGTAAAAGCTGCGGGAGCCAAGCTGGAGTCCTCAGACCACCCCAACAAACCCACGAATAATTGGTTCCTGTTCGAATAAAGCACAATGATTAAGGTTCTGCGAAGCTTCGGTTTGGGCATAGTTAAGTTTAGAGTCCACTTCAGTTTATCGGTTTGGCTTTTTTACGAACGTTCTTAAAGATCCGTCGAAAGTGTGTTAAAACTTGAAAGATTCATCGAAATAAAATACCCGCCGAAAAAATTTACAATAAACTTAATATCTACCCTGACCAATACTGAATTTATTTCAATACTGTATTGGTTATGGAGGAGGGTTAGGGTAGTTAGGTAATAGGTATTTCATTTTTTTATATATATTTTTTTTTGAAGGGTCCGCTTGAGTTCAAAATTACCTATAAAAGCATTAATCTCAACTGAACGGACCAGAGGCAAACAGATGATATCATCATAAGTGAAATTAATGATCTGTAACGAATTAAGTTGGAAGATTAAAAATAGATTGAATAAGTTGAAATGGAAACTAAACTTAACGATACCCTAATTATCATTCCAATATTTGGTAAAACTCCATTCCAGTTCGTCCGCTAGAGATTCTACATTCTATACAACACTATTTAGCATTAGGGAATAATATATAACATTTTTTATCCAATTTTTCAAAAATTTTGTCGTTTTTTTGGGGGCGATTTTTCGTCACGCTTTAGTGCTGTCTCTAAGACGGACTGGACTGATAACTGGAGAATTTTCAGATTTCTAGTAAATGAAAAAACTTACTTTGAAATATAATATGCAGATAAAGGTCCAGTTACCATAAGAAATGTACAAACAAGCATCTGAATCACTGTAGAACGTGGAATTATGTTCTGATCAGCATTCTTGTTTGCTTCCTGAATCCTAGAGTTGAACAAATCATTAATATCAAAAGTGTAGATAACATTATAGTAATAAGACGGTTATTTTTCGAGCCATTCTTTTACATTAGCATATTTTATAGGTCTTTAAATAAAGCACTTTACTTTAGTGTATTTTATCAATTTTGACAAATATTCACAATAGGAAATGGGAATATTTCAACATTTTTGGGGGGTCATGAACACAAGTGTCAAAACTTATTTACAAAAAAATATCACCCTTTGTTGGTTCTCGCCAGAAAAAGGTTAAGTTTAGGAGATGTTCCGAGGGTTTGAGTGGGATAGGATATACATTTAATGATTGCATGTATTGGAAAAAATATATAACATTTTTTGGTGATCTTCCTGATGTTACAGCTGATTATCCTCTTCCTCTTAAGCAGTTTGACGGTATGCCAACTATCTTAAGATATGGGAGCCAAGAAAAAAATGAAGTGTTAAAGTCATGAAAATGAGTCGAAGTGAATGTATACAGCAAATGCGACGAAACTTACCGAAAGAAATATTTGATATATTATTCCCTAAACTTGACCCTGGCAGTAGGAATTTATATTAACAATAAACAAACTAATGTCATTTTTTTGTTTTTATTTGCATTATAAAAAATATAAAAAAGTGAGAATGATGAGGCGAGAAAGAGAATGAAGAATGGCACGCAGAGATAATTAGTAAGAGGAGAGAGGATGATCGGGCCATAACAACAGGAATTTTATCCATATTTTGTTTGGTTTTTACATAATAACCAAAAATATGTAAATACACCAATTATAAATGTAAAATCTGCGTCAAAATAATTACATACCTTAAACTTTCTTGCTCAAAATTTGTGCAATTAAATAAGTTTAAGTAAAAGAGGTAATCAGTAAGAGGTAGAGGGGAAGTGTGTGTAGCAACTCTCGTTCGTAGAGGTAACAAGTAGAAGTTTACCATTTTCTCTTCCCGGGTCAGAATTAGGACTAACTAAAGTACAATTCTAAATTAGTTGGTAATGTTGCTGGACGCTTTCAAAAAAAAATTGAATTCATACTTTTTATCCAAATACGTATTTCCTTGTGATTTTCCTGATGACATTCTACAGTTCCAGTGAAAAATATAAAGTAATGTTGATTGAAAAACTCGAAACAAAAACAAATGGACAAAATCCGCAAGAGGGAGAATTCCTGAAGAAATCTTGAATCAAATGAAGCGTAACGAAATATAATAATAATTAATAATTTTGTTATCTATATATTTTAATACAAATTTGTTGAAATTGCATAAATTAAACATAGATCTATAGGAAATATTGCTCGTTCTACGTTTGGAAGTATCGTATGTGCGCTACATTTATTCAAATAAACTACCCAAAGAAAAAGAGTATTGCATCAATCATCAGATTAATCGTGACAGTCTTCTCCGAAACCGACTTGAAACGCCTTCAACTTCAGGGCAAATTCTAGTTGCAGTCGAATATACAAGTCAAATAATGACACTCTACAGAATGGGGATGAGTATTTAGAACAAATTACAGGGCTTGAAAGTTTCATTTTTTTTTCTGAAAAAAAATGCACATAAAAACAAAAGATTGTTGTTAGTTAAACGTGATAATAAAATGCAATAAATAAATGACTTCAATCAACGACAACGAAAACCTCAACATAAATATAAAAAATGATATTATATTAACTATAATATTAACAATATCTTGGATAAATATAGATGAATACTAAACAAGTCTTTGTTTCAGCAGTAATTTATGAGATAACGATAAATAAACAAGGGCACATGTATTGCGCAAGGTCAAAGGTTAAATTCCACACGTTTTTGTTGTATATAGGAGCAAACCTAATTTACGGATTTACGGATTTTGTTTCATCTTGATAAAATTAGTATTAGTAAATTCAGTAGGCCTATTCGTTAGAGTAGGCTTAGGTAATAGATATTTAGATATTAAATTAGTGAGTCGGTCCGTAACTTACGGAATCCGTTCATTCGTAACTCCGTAAATTAGGGTTGCCAGTATATAGGCTACTGCATATGGAGGGGCAAACCTAATTTACGGAGTTACGGATTTTGTTTCATTTTAATACAAATTAGTATTAGTAAATGATGTATAAGTTAGGGAGAAGGGTTAGGGTAGGCTTAGGAAATAGATATTTAGATATTAAATCAGTCTGTCGGTCCGTAACTTACGGGCATAACTAATATACGGGAAAGTGGGAATCGAAACACTAATTTACGAAAGGTGCGGGAGAGAGGGTAACTAGCAATCCTAATTTACGGAAGGTTCGGGTTAAAGTTAGGGTTAGAGTTGGGGTAAGGGTTAGTGGTAAGTTGCTATTTGATTTGATATAGGCCTACGTATTCCCGCAACCGCAATATTTTTGGTTATAATAAACTTTAGTGTCAAAATCAAATAACAAAAAAAGTTCAAATAAAAAAAATGTTCTCATTTTTTTCCAATGTACGGGATTCATTAAATCTCTATCCTGACCAACTCAAACTGTTGAAACATCTTATAAACTTAACCCTATTAAACTGCCAACGGTTTAATTTTTTTCTGAATTTGTTTCGGACATTGGAGTTCATGACCGCCCAAAAATGTTGAAATACGGCCACTTCATATTGTATTAAATGTGCTAAAGTAAAATATTGAGATTTGCCCAATTCTTTCATGCTGACTTTGCACAATCTAGGTTAAAGTTCAAACGCAGTTGGTGGTAAGATTTACCTTACACGTTTTGTTTGTAATAGTCTTGTTTACACACAGCAAAAAAGTTTCACAATGTTTTTTTTTTTTTTTCTAGAAAACGAAAATAACATTGATTAATACATATTACATAATATAAACTACCAGATTATCATCTTTTTCCTAAGTTCATGTTTAACAAATATTCTAGTTTTAAGTTGATTAATGAATAAACTAGGAAATGCTGAACTTAAAGAAAAACGGTATCAACTTCTTTTTATATTTTTGAAAATAAAATATAGATTATTGTGAAATAATTATTTCATGATGAAATAATTCAGTACCTTTTAGTTGTGTGCAAACAGATCATTTGTTATATTATTTACATTTTTATAATTCTTGTTTGAGTATTCTTGTTGCTCACGCTGCACCCAGATCCGCAAATAGAAGCAAGCATTGAGAAAGGATAAGCAGTTTGCTGCATGTTTTGTTCGCATTAATTGATTGATGGAAGGGAGTGCCAACAAGTTGCATTCATATGACGCGGCTCGTTTTTGAAGTTTAAACATTGCATTGTGGGTGATCTTCCAGATGTAACACTTCAGTCTGTTCTTTCTCTCTTGCCTAACATCGGTACGCCAACTATTTGAAGATATTGGAGCCCAGGAAAAAAATGAAGTGTAAAAGTTATGAAAGGGAGCCGAAGTGAATAAATAGGCAAATGTGACGAAAACTGCCTAGAGAAATATATTATGGTGATCTTTCTGATGTTACCGTCCGATTATCCTCTTCCTCTCTAGTGGTACGGTGGTTGCCAACTACCTGAAGGAGCCAAGAAAGAAATGAAGTGTAAAAGTTATAAAAGTGAGCCGAAGTGAATATATACTGCAAATGCGGCAAAACTTGCCGAAAGAAATATTTGATATATTATTCCCTAACCCTAACTGTAGGAATTTATATTTACACTAAACAAACTAACGTTGTTTTTTG
>JAUELA010069752.1:0-10566 GCA_031471845.1 Boltenia villosa | reverse complement strand
TACACTAAAATCCAGCTGGTAAAAATAATTAGGCTGTCAGTGTGAAACACTGAAACCATATTGTTTTCGTGTTTTTTCTTATTCTTCAAATCTGGACGATGAAATTTTAATAAACTTTTCAGCTCAGTACCATACTCGGTACTAATCTCTCACGCGATTCTAATTGGAATTTTTATAGAGTATTTTCCCATCTTTCTAATGCAATTGCACGAGATTAGTCCTGGTAAATTTTATATTTCGCCATGAAATGACGTAGATTATTTCGTTTTATACATGACAAATTGAGCCATATAAATATAGGTATTTTAGTAATTATGTGCGTGACAGTAGTGCCACGACCCTGGCCATTGAGTCAAGGCTAAAATACACGTACGCGGTGAACTCACGCGTTTTTTGTTTGTTTTGATATAGCCGCGCGGATTTCGATTCCGTACTGTTCAGCGAGACAAATAATATATTGCTGAAGGATATCGCGCAGAGGCAGATATACTTGAACCAGACTTCAACGAACCAAGGCGCAGTATGTAATCCGTAGACCACCGCGCCTCCCTTGTCATAACAATATTGCAGAAGATATTTTATATAGATCCCATTCCCCATTTAGCGGTAGCATTTCGCTTGTTTTATTGTATGAGGAAAAGTCTATCATTCTTATCGTCCTCTTGACTTGCCTGATATTTTCAATTTCATTTTTCGTGAATTTGACAATAAAGGGTTTCCATAACAACCTAGTCTCATTGCAGGCATTGTCTAAACCACGTCACGTGTGCTCTGGTCGTCCGAAATTTCACGAATTCAATTTGAATCCGAACGAAGATCAAAAAGGATTAGCTTTTACCGACTACGGTCCCATTTGGATGGGGCATAGAAAGTTCGGTGAAACGGCCTTGAAAAGGTAAAACTATTTTTCATTCATAATATCATAGCCATCATGAAATGCTGTTGCAAAATATTCCCCTTTTTCAAATCGACATTGTGTAGTCAAGTAAGGCGGTGGGAGCCAAACTTGCAAGATGAAATATCAAATGCTGGTGGAAATTTCACATTGGGCTAATCTGCATTTGGGCACTTACCAACTAAATATTTTTGCCACAACAGGAAGCCATATAATACACATATATATAATATATATAGAGGTTTCACATGTCCGCACACTTCTCACCTTACTTAAATAATATTTTTTCCCCAATTTTTCTGTACTTTTGTAATCAACACTCATGGCTGTCACTACAATTACATCTTGCAATATCATAAACCATTCAGTTGGTTTTAGTGACATGCGATATTTTTCTATACTGACCGCTGTTTTCTGAATTTTGTTTTTTAAAAAGATGAAAAATAAAAATTATTTCTATCTATCTATCTATATTGTGCTATAAAATATTCCTGTGCATCGCGTTCTTTTTTTGCGCTTATTCCTAACTCAAGATTTTGTATTTTACACTAACTCAACTTCTTATGGGAATGCAACAATCCGTTCAATATTCCACTTGAATCTTCCAGATTTACGTCACAGAAGGGCACGGAAGCTATGATAGCAAAGGAAGTCCATTGCTTGTGTGAAGCCATCCAAGCTTATGATGGCCAAGCATTCAATTGTCTGGTAAGTTATTTGAGCTTGGAACAGATAATACCGAGTAATATATTATCCTCTGCTCGGATCCGAATAGCGACTACGTAATAGCGACTATTTTGAAAAAGCGACTGTTATAAGAGCGACCGTCGAAATAACGAGTATATGAAAATAACGTTGACACACTTTAGCGACTGCAAAATATTCCTATCGATACGGAAGTAAAAAATTAAAACCATAATCTAGTTTGAACTCTAATTATAACTCCCTAACAGATTATTTCATTACTTTATTGTAAACATGAGCAATAACGACGCCGATTTGTAACCTTTTGAACTCATTTTATCTCAGAAGGTTACCCGGTAGTTTACCGTATTTTCGCGTATATAAGACGCACCCAATTATAAGACGCACCCGTGTATAAGACGCGGTTTTGCCGAATTGTATAAAAAAATTTTATACAAGACGCCCACGAATATAAGACGCACACAGCCTCGACATCTGCCGAAGTGAGCAAACCCTATATTGACTGCATATAACACAGCGTTGATTTTTTAATAACGTCTACCTGGTAAGTTACTTCCGGTATTATTTTTTTGTCAAGTATTATTATAGTATTGTTGAAATAAAGTTACCGAGACATTGAATCAAAACAGAAATCCAGCATAGCTGCGATCTATTTTTTCGACCAATTACGATTCCTCGTCACACATTTTACAGTTCAATAATGTAAATATTAATTGGATAAGACGCACACGAATATAAGACGCACCCAGGGTCCGTGGTGTGTAAAATGTTGTATAAGACGCGTCTTATATACGCGAAAATACGGTAGTCTCTGCCGTAGTAGTCACTGTTATGATGCAGTAGCACTATTACAAAATCGCTATTTTAATATTTCTGGCCCGAATGCCATTTTCCACTTCATATGATTATTATTTTACTGAAGGATGTCATAGGCATGGCGACGTGCAACATGGTGTGGAGACTTCTTGTGGGATCTCGGTTTCCTTACGATGATAAAAGAGTGGCTGGGGTGGCAAAAAGAATGATTCGAAGGTAAAATCCTTGCATTTTTTTTTTGGAAAACAATTCTTTGATTTTTTTTTCAAAAAAAAAAAAATAATAACATGACCCTATTGATTCGTTTGCATTAGTTATGCTTATCTAATTCGTATTGCAGTGTTCAACCGTTGATCATTTTGTCTTTTCAGGATTTTTCGGAAAATTATCTTCCGATATTTGCATACTTTTTTCTCTATTACTGTTCAGTCTTCTTGCTGACATTTCGTCAATAAGAATTTAAAAAAAAATCCTATAATTTTACAGTACTGTGGACCCAAAAAAGGGAATATTGTTCCGTAAAATGACTTTGTTTCCGATTCTGCGTTATTTTCCCGGATTTGGAGACACCTATGGACGTGCTATTGAGGATAAAACATTCATAAGTGGTATGTGTTTACTAAAACTTGATACTTTTATTGAATTCAATAATTTTTGGAATTTTTGCTGATATTTATCATTTCATCAGAAATCATTGAAGATTTTATTTCGGAACAAAAGGAAAATCTGGATGAAAAGAATCCCCGTGGATTTATCGATGAGTATTTGAAACAAATGGATCAGAAAGAAGGTTTAGAGGTAAGTTCTAAATAAAATATATATAACACAAACCCATTCTCGAAAATGCAGCTAGGTTTATTAATTAGCAAAATGTCACAACCTTCAAGCCTGTATATTTGTCACATAGAGTAACGAGTCCTGAAAAAAAAAGACTCGCCGAGTCTCTATAGGTCTCGTCAATGACGTCATCAAATTTCCGAATCCTTAAAAAGGGTTGTTTTGAGTAGTCATATTTAAAGAGCACTATATGTTAATAGGCTTATGTTACTTTTTGCGTCCTGGTCCTGGTAAGTCAAATATAAATTATCTCAGAAGCACCGGAAAAAGCGATATTCTGCCTTACGTAATTAGTGGGCCATAATCGTACTTTTGAAAAAATGAGTCTTTCGCAGTACTCAAAAAATCCCAAGACTCGTACGAGTTCGAGAACAAGTCCCATCACTACAATAAATGTCTTGCACCCATTTTCTATTTCCTTATCTATCCTTTTGGGAAGTAGTATTTTTAGAGACAATATATATTTTTGCTTAACAGATTGGACATTTGAAACATTTTATCTGGGATTTGATACCTCCTGGTATTTCCCAAGTATCATGTGGCTTAATGTGGAACATTCTGAAACTTGCAGAATCTCAAGGATGCCAGGAGAAAATACGAAATGAGATAGAGAATGTGATCGGTAAAAACTTATTTACTTTAATGCAGAAAGAATGTAAAATTATTGCCATGACTTGCGTTCGCGTTATCGCTTCAATAAAATGATCAAAAATATCAGATCAAGTAAAATACAATTCTCCTTGACTATTATGAACAAAATACATATATTGTAGGAGATGAAGAACCTTCCATGGACAACCAAGCTGAAATGCCGTACACGTGTGCATTCATCCATGAAGTCATGAGACATCGAACGCTCGCTCCTTCGAGTGTCCCACACCGGACAACGACAGAAGTGAAGTTTCAGGGATATGTCCTGCCCAAGAATACACCGGTAAGATTGATTGATTGATGTATCATATTTACCCTCGGATTCATCGGAAAGCCGTATCAGGCTTATACATGGATGTATGATGCGACCACGCCGGCTTGCGAGCATGCTGAACTTAGATAGCGGAGGAAAGCCGTGACCAAGGTCACGTGAAACCGCTCTGTACCGGCGAGGAGTTCAGCGTCCCCAGTCACTTACTCACAGCTATAGGATCAAGGGTGAACACGGCATATATTGAAGTGAGGTGATCAACAAGCGTGCAACATCGTGTAGGTGCGAATAAATCTGTGAAGGTGAAGCCGAGATTCGAACCCAGAACCGTTTGGTGAGCATAGATGACCAGCCGAGGGCTTTACCCGTTCGGCCACCGGACAGGCAGAGATAGTTCTAGGACAACTGCTCTCGAGGTAATTGAGCCTCTCTCTCCCCATTGAAGGAATAACTATAACTATATCGAGGATATTAAAGGTAACGAAAGTAAATCTATAATCGTAACCTCCTAACACTAGTCTCTCTATATAACACAAAGCTTGGTATCTTAAGAACGATAATGACCGGGAAGCAGTTGTTCGGTGGGTAATTGTTCGGATACCCGGTTAGGTGCAATTGCCCCCCGTTTAATTCGAGTTGAATCTACCCTTTCCTTCGATGATTAGAAAAAAAGAGAAAAATGGAAAAAAATGTATATATTTTGTCCCAAACGTATATTTAAACAATACAGCAGTATACACATAAAAATGTCACATCCAAGCAGTGGCGTAGCTTGGATTGCCAGCGCCCGGGGAAACTTGCAAGTATAGCAACCGGAACTGCAACCCATGGACCTCAAGTAGGCTACATGCATTTTATTTCAAGTTAATGCTGATGTAATTAAAGTAAAATAAAATACTAGTATACTTTGAAAGTTTGCGCCCCCTAAGAATTTTGCGTCCATATACGCCACGCCACTGCATACAAGCACATACATATATGTATATAGAGAGATATCTTCACATATAACTACTCTCTCCTATAGTATTTCTTCAATGGCTTATTATTTCAGATCATTCCTAACCTCTGGGCAGTTCATCGTGATCCAAAACACTTCCAGAATCCGGATGAATTTCGACCTGAAAGATTCATCGACGACAACAATTGCTTCGTCCCAAGTCCACACGTGATACCTTTCTCAGTTGGACCACGCTATTGCCTCGGAGCGCAACTGGCCAGGATGGAAACTTTCCTGTTTCTTGTCGGGATTCTGCAGAAATTTAGAATTGTTGCTGACCCTGAAAAACCTCTTCCTGATTTCAACAATGGAATCGCAGCTTTCTTTTACAGACCTTTGGAGTTTGAAGTGATGTTTCAACCGATATAATTCGTATTGATGATTGTGTGGATGGCCATGTCGAATCTTTTGTATTGATATCCAATACTGGACATTAGGAAACTTGCCTTCTAATGAACTGATGTATTGATCATGAACATCATTTATTTCACTTCTTTTCAATCTAAAACCCATGGAATCAGATAATTGTTAAGATTATTTTTATTTCATAAAATTTTCATGATATTTGCCAATAGTATTGTAAAAGTAATGTTACTCCATGAATTTGAACATATAAATTTTTTCTCTTTTATTGGTGAAATTATATAGGAATAGGGTATATATGCAATTAAAATAAATATTTGAACGTGTTGTAAATATATTCGACTTCCATGTTTTGTGCGAAGAATGCTTTACTCATGCTATGGTATGCAACATCCAAGATAATTTACTGCATTCCAATCTAAATCTAATGGGATGCGATAATTGTAGAGATTATTTTTATTTCCGAATATTTTCCTCAGGTTTTACCATGTTTATGTAAAGTTATGTTATCCCACTCATTTGAACATATATTTTTGTTGTTTGTTGGTGAAATTATAGGGTACGTTTGCCATTTAAAATATATTGAACTTGTATACATTGTACAGAGATTGCTTAACTCATGTTATGGCCAAGCAATATCCAAGGTAATTCTGAGGTAGTCAGTGTCAGTGTCGGATACTTGTTATCTTATCCATTAGAGCATTGGGTGCCCCACTCCTAGGAGTGCAAGATGACATTCCATGAGGTGCGACAAACAGGGATGGAAGGTATTTAGTATATTTAAATTGCGTCCGGAAATTTAACCCCCCAAAAAATTAACCAAAGTTAAATTTTCAATTTTTCCATCATAAACAATGTAATGAATATGTAATGAAATTTGAGTGACGTGCAGAGTCTAAAGGTCACATTTAGTTCAATTTTCTTCACCAGCAATACTGCATGTGTTACAAAAATTTAAAATTCAACTTTTTATCTTCAAAGAACAATATTAATTTTGTAGGGGGTGCGAAAATGTATCAAACATATTTGTGGGGTGCGGGGCATAGAAAAGGCTGGGAACCACTGTATTAGAGGAATTAAAAAAAAAAAAAACAGGAGCGAAAAATTGTTAGCATATACGTAAATGATTTATTGATATCCTCCTATTTACCATTGAATTGAAAATAATTAGATTTGGAAAATTAATGTTACATTTAATCCCCTTTTAACTAAATACTTACTTGCAAGCATTCAGGGCGGGGTCACTAGCTTGTGGAAGTAAGAACTATGTTTGTTGACCCGTAGGACCGGCTTGCCAAACAATTGACATGGTGATAAGCTGAAACGAGTGTTGTAGCACGAGTTAGAGAGAGGAATAATTTAAATCTAATGTTTTCTTTTTTAAAAGGTGGACAACCTAGGTTCCCACATACTTACCATGAGGGAGGAGGCTCAAATACATGCTTTCGCTTCACCACTGATGTAAATGCCTAATTGTATTTGAAATACTTTTGATTGTAAGGCTCGTGGGATATCTATCAACACTGTTCACCTAATTCTTTCCTTACTGTAAGTTATAATAAATATATGAAGTTAAACATAAATGATATAATAAAATTATAAAAATAAAAATTATATAACAAATATCGTCTGAAATAACTGAAATAATTAACTGAGCAAAGTTGAGTGAAATAACTGAGTAAAGTTTAGTAGTTTTTCTCTGTTCTATGTACCGGAAAATAAATCGAGTTGATCCAAGAAGGAGTTGGCGGAATCATCTCACCAGGACCCAATGTCATACGCTTTACCTTATTTTTCTGACCGATATATGCACATCGTCAGTTCGAAATGAGTCTCCTTGAATAGCATAATATTTGACTAGAACTATAATTGACAGACGCGAAAATTTTTGAAATAGGGAGATTCATAATAGAATAGGTAACAGAGATATTGAACCAAAAGAGTTCAAACCAAACGACTTCTAGGGTAAAGGAAAGGATAGGAATAATTCAATGATTGAAGCTGTCGGTGGTTCTTCAATAGTAGTGTCATTAGACCGTCGGTTGCACATAGTAATAGTTTTTGCATTGCAGTGACGCAAGCTAACATTACTGAATGGTCTATATCACAGATACGCATTGGACACCTGATGTCGCACCGATTTAGTTGGTAATCGCAAGGTTATTGTAGCCATCTTAGCATTTGAAGGCCCGAATGAGTTGGCAATCAACATACAGGTACCCATCCTGCTATAATTTACTTCATTCCTTCCCAAATCACCCACTCGTTTCCACTTAGCATCATGTTAACTTGTTTGACAAACTGACCGTTCTGGTCAACATACATAGTTCTAACTTCCACGTGCTACAGTCAGAGCAGGATTAACACATTAACAAACGCAAATAGGATTGAATTCAATGGTGAATAGGAGCTTTCCATTGAATGTTTTGCCTATATCAGGGGTGGGCAAACTAAAACTACTTGGGCGGCCCGCGAACTTCATCGCAAGGCTATGTCAATTTGTGTGGTTCAGACATTTTCGCACAGAAAAATGCGTTTAACGAGACTACAATGAGATTTCGCAGCTATTTTGCAAACGCAAACACATATGCATGAATAAAAATTGCGTTTTTGTGTGGAAATAACATTTTGTAAATATAGTTTTTGTTGAATTCGGCCCGCGAGAGATTCACAGATGCTTTATGCGTTTATACACCCCTGGCCTATATGTTAACAAACTTTTCGCGCCTCGAGTTGCATTTTATATTAGAAGATAACAAATATCACAAAAAGGGAGAGGCCACACACCATATTGGATAAATTACCTTGGATGTTGCCTGCCATAACATGAGTAAAGAATTCTTCGTACAAAACATACAAGTCCAATATATTTACAATACGTTCAAATATTTATTTCAAATGCATATATACCTAATTCCGGTATAATTCCACCAACAAAAAAATTAATATGTTCAAATTCGTGGAGCAACGTTACTTTTACAATACCATTGGAAAATATCATGAAAATTTTCTGAAATAAAAATAATCTTAACAATTATCGAATTCCCTTGGATGTAGAATGGAATGAAGTGAAATATATGATGTTCATGATTAATACATCATTTTATTACAAGGCGAGTATCCTAAATATCCAGTATTGGATATCAATACAAAAGATTCGACATGGCCATCCACACAATCATCAATACGAATTATATCGGTTGAAACATCACTTCAAATTCCGGAGATCTGTAGAAGAAAGTTGCGATCCCTTTGTTGAAATCAGGAAGAGGTTTTTCAGGATCCGGAACAATTCAGTAACATCGGCCTTCGAATTCGACTCTCCGTTTTCATGATCTCACCTTGTAGGTCATATCGAGATTGGTGCATTTTGCATATCTTATGCCATATGGATAGAGATAGTTTCATGGTTTTGCTGAATTGATTAGAAATTTGTCTCATATTCTTCTTGATATTCGTGAACCAAAGTAAAACCGAATCGTCCAATAGCGTTACAATACACCACAGATGTATATCAAGTTCATTAATGGCTGAAATATAACGTTTTATTACAATCTTTCGTATTGTTGCGTCACTTAGCATATACTGAAGCCGTTTTCGAACTGGCTGACTCAACGGGTTACGGAAAGTTTAGTTCTAATATATAATAAAGGTCACTGTTTCTCCTGCATTACTGCGGAACGTGATTTATTACCATTCAATCATCATACAAACTTGTATTGCTCAGTAATAATAATAAAAAAACAGTACGCATTGCAATATAAACGTGCAATTTATGCACGAATACATATCATGGTTGAGAGTGGAAATGACTCATGAACTTGCGATTTGTTCGATAGAATCAACCATAACACGTGACCTTGAATACTGCCAGCTCGTACAAGGCAGTAGCACTGTAGGGTGTGGTTATGTGTACTGTTTTCTGCGATTAGAGCTTTATTTCTTTAGAATGGAAGCACATGAGTACGACGAGCATGTAGCTTCGGTTTGGGCAAAATATAGATTCGAATGGCCCGAGACTGTTGCAATACCAATAGTAGATTATTTGAAAGTCAAATATACAAAAGCTGATTGCATGCCAAGTGATGGACTTTTTGACAAAATGTTGGACGTAGCTTGTGGCAGCGGTCAATCTATAACTTCATTTGCACCGTACTTTCGTTCTGTTGTTGGCTCGGATATTAGTCCCGAACAAATCAAGTTTGCCAAGATGAAATGCAAACTTGAAAATGTAAGTTTTCTGATGGAGAGTGGAGATGACATGTCTGCTGAAGATGGAAGCATCGATTTGCTAACCTGTGCAGGATCCGTTCAGTATTTCGATCTTAAGAAATTCATTAATGAGTGCAAGAGGGTCCTGAAGCCAGCAAGAGTTGTTGCTCTATATGGGTATGAGCATTGAGAATTGATTTTGGAGTCCGCCTTCGGTGAAAATGTAAATCAATCTGGGTGGGAGATATTCAGAGGTATTTATATAACACCCACAATCGAATTTGTTGGGAATGCGAACGTATATTACTTTGATCGATATTAAGAAATTTAAGCATAACTTGTTATGCTTGGATACGGTTTCTGGAGAGCTATTATCATCATACAGAATAACAAACTTCCACAACAGCAATTTATGTAACCGGTACTTCAGTTGCCTTAATAGGTTTTCAGTATGTACACACTCTTCACATGAAGTCTTTTGATAACGTTTACCTTGACATTTACTGCTTTATACAAACAAATCGACGCGCGCAATTGCTTCGAGATGGGTTAATGATAAAGAAAATATACAGGGAGTAGGCCTCTTATCGCACTGAATTGTTCTGTGTACATTGTATTGTGATTAGAGCTTCATAATGGAAACACATGAGTATGACGAGCATGTAGCTTCGATTTGGGCAAAATATAGATTCGAATGGCCCGAGACTGTTGCGAGTGCAATAGTAGATTACTTGAAAGTCAGATATACAAAAGCTGATTGCATGCCAAGTGATGGACTTTTTGACAAAATGTTGGACGTAGCTTGTGGCAGCGGTCAAT
>JAUELA010069641.1:0-10572 GCA_031471845.1 Boltenia villosa | reverse complement strand
TTTTCTTGAAATACGATGCCTCGGACTCATCAGCGAAGTTCAATCCCGCCCGGCATTCCTTTATTAATTTTAAATGACGGAATAAGTAAGAGATACCACCTGTTGTACCCTAACAAGAGTTTAAAGAATCTGTGTATCATCAATTTCAAACGGTCATAAATATTATAGTGAAATTAAGTCTCTTCACTGAGGTTTTCTTGATAGGAATGATTCTTCATGGCAGCATGTCACTGGGTCCTGGCTGTGAATGAGTGACAGAGGCTGTTGAACTTCCCTTCTGTGGCTCCATGCCAATGCCAGGTTTAGTTAACTCATTCAAATCCAATGGTAATATGTCATAGTTTCATTGTACAACCATGCATAAACCATTCCAATTGCTCGGTGATTCAAAGGTAAATATGCCTTACTATTATCGCATGCAAGGAAATTTAAAGGCAACATAGATGGGTCTGTACAACAGTACTGATTGGGATTACCCTTTGCTTTCCAAACTTTTTCGGTTGGCGAAAAACTTTTTTTTAATTCCATTTTTCGTGACACATTAATTTTTTTTTTATATAAAGCATAAACATCACAATTTTCAGTCAAAAATGCTTAATAGTATTAGTTATTGTTTCACACATTTTTAGCCATGTTTGATACATGTTGAGATATCATTAAGAAAGTAATATGATAAATTTCTTTCATTTTGGTAAAAAATAGGTATCAAATTGTGTTTTGACTATCGGACAAAAGGATGTCTTGGAAGTTCCAACTTTACTTCATAGGTGATTCGAATCCGATGAGATCTCAGGGTAATGGGTTATATTATGTCACCTATGTCTGAATTCGTCGATAAATTCAAAATTTTCGATAAATCCGGGCGATGATTAAACAATAAATGAATTTCATTTATCGCAAAATTATCCTTGAATTGTCCTCTTTTCGCGACACACATGCAGATTATCTGTGACACACTAAAGTGTCATGACACACAGTTTGGAAAGCTCTGCTCTATGCATAGTGGAATTCAATTTACTGACGTAGCATTATTTTTATCCTTGATAGGAGCAATGAATCCACTGTTACTGATTGTTAAGGTTTGGAAACCAAATTTCTAGATTTCAGAAAGACCTGAAGGCACAGGATTGACTCATCTGCCTAACAAACTTGATATCTATGGTGCAGTAAAATTTAATACTGTTGATACAATGGATGGACTTTTATGACTGGGCTAAAAAGACAATTTCAAAACAATTTTACAGAGTTCAATTTGTATACTTACATCGGTGTCAAAAGTGTGGAAATACGCTCGTGGTGATTGGTACTTGAACTGATTGTATAACTCTTGTTCGAATAGTAACATTTCCGTCTGTTTAAAGATAAAAAGATTTATTAAAAAAGTTTGAAAATATATAGGCACAAGATTTTTTTTCAGTAGTTGATGAAATCAGGATTATATTGGAGCCGACCGAATTTTTATATAACAGAAGGCAGGACTAAAATTTATATCTAGGTCAAAACCAGAATCAATCATATTCAAATTAAAGTTATGATTTTTTGGGGGGGAGGGGGATGAGTTGGAGAAGATTTTTTTTCTATTCCACCCACTGGTTTATGCCTCCACCTCTACAAATTCCTGACTCCAACAGATTAGCGTCAATTTTATTTTGTCTCCATGGTAACAATATAGAAATAAGTATACTGGTTATGGCATATAACTTCTGATTGGAATCAAAAATCTAGTAACAGTTATAGATCTTGTAGTCTGGTCTGGACTCTGGATAAGTCTCTTTCGTTTAATAAAGCAATAGATCATCAAGCATACTGACTTGATCAATATGCAAATTGTAACACTCACAAAATGATCAAAAATCAGGTAACTGCAATTATGAAGTAATGAATTCATACAATATCTCAAATCAAATGCACAAAAGCCACTTCCTTCCCCTATGTGATCTTCTAGAGGGGATATGAAACTTAAAATTTTCACACAGTTTCACATAAACATAAATTTACCAGCAGTCTGTATGCAAATAAACCCTGTAGGTCTAGTCTAGCAACTGTAACTCATGTAAACTACTTGGAAGTATAGGGAAGATGGCGTGTGTCATATATCAGAGTAGGGGTTGTGAAAATAGAAAATATCAGTAGACCAAATACAATGCAGTCATAGCTTGAAGCATCATGCAATATGTTATTCTGGATTGCTGTTTGCTACATAGGACTTCCTGTTAAGCTTGTGGAAACTAGTGACATCATAACAGAGCCTAATTAAAACGTTAAATGAGTCAAGGATAAAATAGTCGGTTTGTACTCTGAAGGCTGAACAATATTGAAACTACATACTTTGCTGCATGAATTCAAGAAATTATTTCATTTCCCCCTAACTTGGCAGAGATAAATGACTCCACTTAATAATAAGCCATATAATTTCACAGCCCAGTAGGACCATGATATTGTGGTCATGATTGTAACATATTAAACATTATATCTTGACATCTGCCAGCATAATCCTAATTGGAGTTGGAAGATTGTTTCCATTCTTATATCAAAAAGGTATCGCATCGATCATATGAAACAGGACATAGTTATTTTTAGGGATGGGCATTTTCGAATCTTAAAAGATTTGAATCGAATCCGAATATTTTTTGCCGAATCGAATCAGGCCTTCTAACAAAAATGTAGCCAATGCTAAGAATTCACTTTATCGATCAGAAAAGGTCAGATTAGGCTTCAATCTTATTGGAGTCGACTATGAAATGATTAATCTACTACAAAAAGTGAGGAAAAATCCAAATTTCTCAAAGTAAAAGAAAAGCACAGTAGCACATCCAACGATAGTATGAAAAGTGTAAATGTGATGAATCTTATATATTAATATAGAACTAAAAAGCATATTTGGTTTTGGTGCAACATCATATATGGGAAATTCACTAGAAAAACATGAAATTCAATTTTTTTTTAAATTCTGAATCGTCAACTCACGTTTTCCGATTCGAATCGCCTTTGATTCGAAGTGCCCATCCCTACTTATTTTCCACATTATTTCAATAAGAGAATAATCTATTTCATAGATGTCACCAATATATAACCCCAATATTTCTCTCATGTTTGATACTCACATAAATATTGAAAACTCGAATATAATATGAACGTTTTGGATTGTCTTTAACGAAACAGCATACACCAGTACACTTCTTTGACCATCTTGTGTTGTTCTGCGTCAAGTAAACTTGTACAACTGCTGTTGCTAATGTCTAAAAACGAAAGAAACATCACTCAAGAATCAATATTGTACTTAATGGATAACTTGTGGTATTTATAATTCTAACACCTCAACATTTTACTTCATTACAACAGCAAGTAAAATAATAAAGAAATTTAATAATATAAGCAACGGTTATGGCTTGTATTTTCTCACTGAACATTTCTTCCCGAGCATTCGAAATATTTTGTCATTTTCAGAATCGCTGAGCATAGATGAAGTTGCATTTTGAACTGCAGCTCTGGGCCTCCTCTGAGATGGATGATTCATGTCTGGATGAAAATAAAAGACAAGGAATTGATCATAATGAACAACACCAGTAAATATCCTATAGAATTAGTTCACGAATTTCCAACTTGACATACTTTGATACAATCAATCCGCAAATTTTCTAGATGTCTTTTCAAGTCGGACGTGGTAGAACTAGAAGTAAAGTATGTGGTGGATATATTTAAATGTAAATCTGGAAAAAAAATAATAAAAGTAATAAATATAAATATATAAAAATAAATCATTGCATCTGTCATAGAGTAAAGAAATTACTAGCCTGACTCGTTCTTTTATTATATCATACTAGTAGTTGAGAAGATCATTCAGGATAAGTTACAACAGTGATATTACATTTCTCAAAATATTCTACGTCATTAATGGCTTATTTTCATGCTTGTATTATTTAACACAAATATTTACTTATCAAGTCTGATACAATAAACCTAGATACCTGATAACTCGTATATATTCTACACAAACTCGCAGCTAACAATGACTTCTTGTTTGACTCATTGAATTCTATATACACAAGGGAGTTCAACAAGTGCTTTGAATTTTCGGAGATATTTTGACATGTAACCTTTTAATGAATAACTTCAATAGCAATGAGAACTCTTTTCTCTTGGGACTGGCCTTAAAAAAATCAGTTTCAGTTACATCATATCAATCTAGAGAATACAATACGGAACCCTATTCTATGCAACGCTACAATTCAAATCCATGAATTTGTCATTGCTGATTGAAAAAGCACACAGTACATCGGTCAAATCCAATGAAAAAGAAAGGGACAGAAAACAATAAAAGATTGGTGAAGAGTTACTTCCGTTGAGCTGAGAGCCAACAATACAAGATGCTAATATAAATTTACAATATGTACAGATAAAGATCTGGTATTACTCTTATTTGTGAAAGGAATACAAATCTGAATTTGACAATAATATCTCTCCCTTTAGGCTGGATGATCGGCATCAATTGAAAGTTTGTTGCAATTGAGCCGTATCATCTTGGATCGACCATTAACAATTATCTTAAAATTGATTGTTGTTTGAATTTATATTGAAAATTACACTGTGATAATTGCAACTCCCCACAAAAATTATAAAACAAAATTCAGATTTGCTTCTCTTGAGTACCCATGTTGCTAATTTGCTGTAAAAGCAGTCACTGGGAATGATCATACATTGTTATCATGTTTGAAACCGTTTAGGTTCCATACAGTAGATAATTTGATCAGATAATTTACTTATCAATGCATCTTCCCTCACCCAGCACCATGATTCTAGCAATCTATACCTTGCATAACTACGTGAGGAGCACATGAGAAGAGACCAAAATTGGGTAAATCATATCAGTTGGATTACTTAATACAATTAGTGCACTATTTACCATCAATAATTAATCCTATACACACATTGATCTTTTAATTACCTTGATTAAGACTCAAATCCCATTTGCGACATACTTATGCTTCGATATCGAAAAAGTCATTATATATTGAATAAGAAAATGCATATTGATACACTAATAAAATTCAGTAATTAAATACTTATTAACTCAGGAAGAAAAAATCCTATGCACTTTCTACATATCTGTAAAAAAGCACAAAATAATATACCACAATATATTTTAATCACGTGGGAGAGTGGAACGAACTATATACATTTTATGGAGTAGAGCACATAGAGGAAAATGTGGGGATGGAACTTTAGCTTTCAACGTCGCCATTCTCTATGGCAGAGCTTTCCAAACTTTTTCAATTGAAGACACACACACTTTTCGAAAATAAATTTTGCAATCAAACATGTCAAATGCACACTTGCAGCACTTTCAACAATCTAAACTTTGAATTGAATTTTGAATTTTCTTCGCCCAATATATGTTTTATATGCTAAAATGTAAATGTCGCTCAAAGCCTTTCCCCCTTGCCGTTAAGACACTACTCCGATGTCTGAATTCGTCGATAAATGTGAAAATTATTGATAAATCATGGCAACAAATTTTCAACTTCGGAGTACACTACTAAGAATTCTACTGATTTGACTGAAACTAAACAACCTGATTACTGACTTGATATAAGCCTTTAGGGTGATCTTTCAGTGTTACGGCTCTCATCATGAAATAAAAAGGGAGTCAAGAAATATAAAAAAAATGGCAAATGGGAGAAAATTTATTTCTATATTATTCCCTAACCCTCTCCCACAACCCCTTTAAATAAATTTTAGTGTTAAGTGAGAATTAGTAGGAGGGTGATGAGCAGCGTCATTGGATATGTGCCGCAACAGTGGAGTTTTACCACCTTTTGATAAATGTTTTTAGTAATGTGGTAGACTTTAACAAACATCAACATTCTAAAGAATTATGATATGAACAGAGATTAAACGATTAAATTCAACAATTCTGTATGAAATTAACCCCAAAACCTTGGGGCTTCCAAAAATAAAATGATAGATTATCCTTATATACTTACTAACCTAATCAAAATCTTAACTTAAATTAGTTGAAAAGAACAGTTATCACCAGTTTGGTAATTCAACTTGCCATAGTTAGCCCTACCCTCTCCAATCACCTAATTCCGAACAAAACCTAACCTTATGGGTGAACAAGGTATTAGGTAACAGTAAATGACACAAACCTTGCTTTGTTTTAATGAGTTCACAAACTACCTTATCGAAAATGATGATGATTGACATCCGGAAGTTGGGAATACTAAACACAGTCTACAACTTTACACCACCAAACTTAGAAACGCCCAATTGCACAGTTTTGCATCCCAATCATGGTAATCATGCGTAGCATATAAAAATTGGCAATTCAGTTTAACCGTACAAAATATATGAGATAACCGATAACCGTTTATATGAGATAATAATAATAATTTATATGGGACGAATTCTGATCAAATCAAAAACGATTTCGAATCCATCGTCATCACGAATTTCTATCAAATATGCGCCCATTAAACCACTTAAATTTTACACTTGTTAGTCATGCGAGTCGTTTTTTATACTTAAGTTTGGTATAACATTATACGAATTAAAACTTATTGTTCAGCGCACAGTAGAGGGGTGGAACTCCCCTTGGCACCATTTCGACAACTTTAGTGCTCCTTTGCGCAACCCTACTCCCAAACAAATGTAGGTAGGACTGACTCTTGTATTTTAGAAAATCGAATAATCTGTGCTTGAACGAGAAAAATGTTCGCCTATTTTATTTATTGATTTGGTGTTGTGAAATTAGCGGAGGGTACTGTTCACGTCGATACAGCCTTGTACTGAAAAACAGTGATTTAGCAAATCATAGCGCAATATACATTCAGCGCTGAATTTAGAAGAAGATAGGCCTTAGGGCAGGCATGTCAAACATGCGGCCCATTGCAAGTATACTTGCGGCCCGCACTGGCGATTTAAACCTTTTCCGCCCGTATGTCGGGACTCGCCAGACATTATTATTTCGTTGTTCCACTCGCATGTCGGGGGTAACCCGACATAACTTTAACCGCGTATCTTTCATCAGGGCTCTTTCTGAACCCTGGCCAAATTACCACCAAGCCTGTAATATGTTCAAAACTCTGCTGCATTGTTACCCAATACAATGCCTGTATTGTATATTGTTTCATTATGAAGTAATACTTGAGACAATGTAAAATATATGCTGTTATCAATAAAGTAGCAGCATACAAAATTTGTAGGCTTTTCTTTGTATACTTGTCCTGACCGGGCTGTACCACTCCACGAATGAATCTCTCGAACAGCTCTGGTCACCAAAAACTGGAAGGTCAATATTTTACACTACCATTTCCTTGAATCGATTCAAAGAAATTTCGAGGTCTCTACGATTCCATAACAAATCTACAAGACAAAAACAAGTGGTGATCTAACGATTGATGGGTAACTGGTCGACTTTCGAGGTAGATGTCCATTTCGACAATTGCCTATATGAAAAGCAAACCTGTCAAATTTGGCATGAAAATTTGGTGGAAGTGTAATGTCATATCTAGCTAACCACTGAATGGCAAATATATTTGGATAAACAGCCATGATTCATGATTTAGTTGATAGGTGACATTGTAGTGGAAGAAATGCTATTGCTGACAACTTTTTCACCAACATACCTTTGGAACAAAAGCTCCTCCTACACCACTTGACATATATGTCATATTTCCCACATAATCCTGGACAGAAGGGTCCGACATAGTTGCTTATATTGCGTCAACCACGTCTGTCCCAGCCACTTTCGATGTGATATTTCCATGGAAGATGTGTGAAAATGATGACATGGGTAGGCTAAACATTTCGTAGGGAACAATTTGTACGTAAATTTATTTTTTTGTTTTTAACCCGGTATTTCAAATTTCCATGAACTGCGTCGACACTAGTGAGTGTTTTTTGATCTTATAGTCATTATAAAGGAATACTCATCCGAAAAATTACAACAGTTAGTTTTACTTTTTACTAGAAACTGTTACAATATGTTGCATGAAGACAGTTGGTAATCGCTGTAACGATTTTATATTGTATTTATATGACGCCCTTGAAAGGCACAGGTGCTGTTATATGTTGAGTTAACTTGGTGGTGAACATTGTGTTCTAAAAAGCTATTATTTATCTGAGCGAATCATTGCCTTTTAACTCATATCAAAGAACCTGAGACAGACGGAAACAAACATTGAAACATGGTGTCAGAAGTGACGAAGTTAGAGAGGTAAACTGAAGAATTCACGGCCAAATCGAAGAGAAAGAAGATAATAATAAGTACGGTAAGTACAAATTGGTTATTTTTCACAACTCAGTGACAAAATTATAAAATTGCTACAGGTCTAGAAAGCAAAAACTATATATATTAAAGATATCTTTTCAATACATGTAACCAGTATGAGAACGAATCTATTGAATATTACGTTACTAGATTGAGGCAACTTGCTTCAACATGTAAATTTGGTCGTATTTGTGATGAATTGATAAGAGATAGAATTGTGCTTGGAACTAAAGATAAAAGTACTCGCGCAAACATGCATCGTAATGGAAAACTAGATTTGAATTCAGCTATAGACTTGTGTCGAACTAGTCAACTGACGAATAAACAACTGAAGGAGTTAACATTGGCAGAGAGGAATGAAGAAGAAGAAACCAACGCTTTTCAAAAAAGTCGAAGAAAACTGTGTGGAACCACATGTGGAAAAGTCGAATCATTCAGCCAAGTATTCGTGTAGTTATTGAGGGAATTCACATAACAAGGAGCGAAATTTTGTCAGATCAAACGTATCCAGAAACAACAGAAAAAAATCCAATGGAACACAATGGTTTGCTACATTGAACTTGCAATATGAAAATAAACAACCAGCCTCATTGAAATGTAGACTTGATTGTGGTTCAATCACTGATATAATGAATTACAAAGACTATTGCAGAATCATGAAAACAAATAATCCAAAAGTGTTGAACACTAATTCAAGACTGAAACTTTACGATGGAACAATTATCACACCCGTGGCCGTGGGAAAATGCTCGCTTTATTGCTTCCACAGAGGTAAGAAATTTCTATTCAAGTGGTCGAAAGTAATCAAATTCAGTTACTGTCTGCGCAAACTTGTGAAGAAATGGGTGTGTTGAAAGTTGATCGAATGAAATAGAAATTTTTCAACAAGTATCGGAGCCATTAAAACTAGAAGACGTGTTGCAAAATTACCTTGATGTGTTTACAGGCTTGGGTTGCCTGAAAGATGATTATAGTCTAGCTAGAAATTGATGAAACTGTAAGACCAGTGAAACATCAAAATCGCTGTTGCTTCTTCACAAATCAAAGTTGGTAAAAAGCTGATAGAACTCGAAAATAACGATGAGATAGCAAAAGTAACTGAACCAACAGATTGGTTCAATAACTTGGTTGTTATGAAGAAGCCAGGAAATACGCGTATATGCTTAGATCATAAAGATCTTAAAGCATTAAAACGACCACATTATCCCATGCAAAGTATAGAAAATGTTTTACCTGATCTGGCAAATGTTAAAATATTTTCTGTCTTTGATGCAAAGGCAAAAAAGTTAGACAAGAAAAGTAGTTGCCTGCCATCGGTATATGTGGAAAAGAATGCCATTTGGGATATCGACTGCTCCAGAAGAATTTCAGAGACGACAACATGAAGCGTTGGAAGGATTGCAGGGAATAAGCATAATGGACGATATATTTGTGATTGGTTGTGGTGAGATCATTTAAAAAGCCGTAAGTGATGACGATGAAAAAGTAGTTAAATTGGAAGCAAGAGAAAAGAATTTGAAACTGAACAAAAATAAAGTAAAATTTAGATTGAAGTCTGTTCCATACATGGGCCATGTTCTCAGCAGACAAAACCTTGTGATAAATATCGAAGATGGAGATTTGGGACTATTACTACTCAATTGTCGCCGAGATCTTGTGAAGTCGATGTTGATGGAAATACTTACAGAAGAAATGGATGGTTTCTGCGATCTTCTGGTGAAAGAAATGAGAATGCAGGAAGAGACCACAAGACACAGATTAAACTGTCTCCTCGATCTCTCCGACCTCTAATGAGGGAATTATTGAGAATCGAATTGTCACCGAGATCTTGTGAAGTCGATGTTGATGGAAATACTTACAGAAGAAATGGATGGTTTCTGCGATCTTCTGGTGAAAGAAATGAGAATGCAGGAAGAGACCACAAGACACAGATTAAACTGTCTCCTCGATCTCTCCGACCTCTAATGAGGGAATTATTGAGAATCGAAATGACATTCGATCTCCGATACGCTCGGAGCGACCGCCTTTATTTGAGAGCCCGCCATTTCTACCATGGCATATAATGAACGAGTCCGCTGGAACTAGTTCTCCTCCGTTGACTAGAGATGCCACACTACGACGAACGCGAACAAGAATTGTACGAACTCCATTGAGATATAAACCAGTGGTTCTCAAACTTTTATGAACCGTTGCCCCCTTTCAACACTCTAGATACCATCATCGCCCCCATGAAGTATATTCAAATTGACATTGCATACTGCGCATATAAAATAGTTGTTATAACATTCGTTCTTATTACA
>JAUELA010069640.1:0-19545 GCA_031471845.1 Boltenia villosa | reverse complement strand
GTGAAGTTTCGTTTCACATCTGCCAAGAAAGAAATCGCTAGATGGCCGGAATCCTTTCAAACTGGTTGCGCGCTTCTGAGGGCAAAAATCGTTATATGTGCTCGCTCGTTTAAACTTGGTTGCATTGGTTTGAAGCAAAATATGATGGGAGGGGCGAGATCTCTCAAAACATCCTGCAGATCTTTGATCAACAAGATCTTTGACTGGGTTGGTTCTTTCAAACAACAAGATATATCTCCCTTTACCATGGAGAAGGTCAAACATGATCTACCAGGAATCAATACCAAGACTTTCATGACCAAGCTGTAGTAGTGTTCATCATATTATTTTGAAATGTATATAATTTGTGTATTAGCAAGCCCTAGTTCTAGATAGTATAGTGTAACCGTTTCCCTGAATTTCATGTCAGATACATGAAAGAATATTTCTATAACTTGTGATTACGTGTTATAAGCTACCTTAAAACTAAGTTTGGCGAAAAAGAGCATTGGGGACGCATTAGATTTGCAGATTTTAACAAATTATAAAAATACCCTAAATTGATTTTGAGGTTTTCTCTTAATACGTAGACCAAATAACATTCCAATCATTCAATAAAAATCACCAATTTCTATATAGTCAGTCAGAAAAATCTAAATTCAAGATTAGAAAAAGAACAATCAATTCTCATATTATTCGAAGTTCACAAGTTTCCGTGTTTATAAATAATTCTATCCATTTCTACACCTAGTGTACCTTACGAATGTATGTATAAACTATTTATTTAACACAGTATTTGAAAGCTTAATTCTGTTTATTTATGCGGTAGAGAAATTGAGGTGCCCGGACATAACCAACTTTAGACAAAAACCCTAAGATAAACCCGAAGAAAATGTCAAAGTCGGACAAAACCACATTGGGTAAAGGTTGTTCCATTCTCCCCTAATCTCTATCTACTTTTCAAATTTGAACTTGTCATGTCTCCTGCAACAGATCACTCTTTACCTCCTTGTTGTTATTAAAACATTTTCTTCAAAACCTAAAATCTAATTATAGTTGAGTATCAATTACCCTATACCAAAATTTACATTTATTTCATGTCTGTTCTAATTTGGAAAACCGTGCATCCACCCACTTTGACCCACAATTTTTAAAAAAAATTGAATTACGGTACTTTAAACTACCAGCGTGTCAACTTTTTAGCTAATGTGGAAGAATGAAAAATAGTTAAGCAGATACAACGATACAATGAACAAACAATGTAGCTGGCGAAAGTTAGTAGTCAGGCGTAACTCTCCGGATCAGTACCCGACTGTACGAAAGCTAGTAACCTGGGTACAAATGACGAATAACCTGTATCTGACCTAATAAAAAAAAAACGAAAAATTGGTAAAGAGGGATTCGGTTAAAACAACAAGACACAGCGATTGATGTTGATGTTTGTGAATGTCACAAACATAATGACCTAGAAGATTTAAAACAAATTTAATCCGCTGCGACAGATATGCAAAAACGCGTCAACATTTGGATCCTTCGTTGTCTAATTGTTCGATCAATAAAACTCATTTGAATATTGCTAAAGTAAAATGCTACCGCAGGTGGATGCGGCAAGTTGATGCAGATCCGTTTCTTTCGACTGCGAGAAAAATACAAAATGTTGAGCCCAGCAGAGTTAACTTGCAAGGAAACCTTAGCTACAGCGAGTAGACAGTAAAACTGGTCATAAACGACTTTATAATTGAGCTTCTCAGTAGCTCAGTAGACGTCATTATTTTCCCCGACGTGTCTTCTTTTTCAGTCTCGAAATCTTCTCTTCGGTATTCCAGGTTCAAAAAGAGAGATCAAACATTTTGCTGCCAGAAAAAAAAGATAAATCAAAATAAACTTCACTAAAAATGTGGACAAACATTGTCAACTCATAATAAAAATCGGTCCCCAAAATAATCATTTTTATTGATGTGTAACTTCTCGTTCATCTGAAACCTCAGACTTGAGTCTGATTCGCATCACTAATCATGGTTGATATTTAGACCCTGGAACTATCAAGTAATAAGAAAAAGTTAGTTACTTGACAGAATTGCGTATACGAATAAAATGGCAAAAAGCAGTGAGTCGTGGAAAATAGTTGGTCGACGGGAAGAAATCGAGATAAATAAAAGTGCCAAGCTTGGGAAAGGTGGATACGGAAAGCATTGTTATTGCTGAAAGTACCAGGCGATTTACGATAGGTTATTGTATGATTAAATATCAAGATTTGCAAAGCAGATGACTAAATGAACCTGATATTTATCAGTTAATGCTGTTAGCTCAGTGTTATTTTTTCAAGTTGTTACAGCTCTTGGCTATTTAGGGTGTAAGGTAACTCAAATGTCTAAATATGATAGAGATTATTATGTATTTTGACGATATCAAGGGTGTAAAATCTGAATCGAAAATTTCCACATAGATTTTTTTTTTGAATATCTCCCTAGCGAATGAATTTTAGCATATAATTTAATGTGCTTTGATTGACTTTCAATCCTACGGTAATCAACGGTGAACATCAAGTCATGTAGAGGCCCGTGTAACAAGAAATTTTGTCACAAGACACACGCCGCGTTTTGGCAATTGCATTAATTTTAGAGTATAGACGAGGAAATTAACGTTAGTTTCGAAGTGTGGTTCAGCTTCGTAGTTTAGCCACCATATGACTTCAAATAATAATCGAATAAAACAAACAATCGTGTATTTACATATAATAAAATAGCCCAATAAATACAGGGCAATACAAATACAGATATCGCAATCCAGGCAATACGGTGCCTGAAATATTTAAAATGGAACAAAGTAGTCAGTTGTATTATTCTGTGTGAATGAGCACACTCCGCTTAATAAACAAACTAAACTATGTTCATTAATACGGGCGGGCCCTTAATTTGTTAGTGTGTATGTTTGCTTGGTAGAATACGTGTTCAGCTATTGGTGAAGTATTGATGTAAAAAATACGGAAGTTACGAAAAAGTTTGGCTAATTTTAAATTCTTAAATTCTTCAACCACGATGATTTGCAAATATTTTTGATTAACTGGAATTGAATTAACTGAAATAATTGCGTGTGATAATAATTACACTACTTTTTGAGTAAATATTCATAAGGATCATTTTGGTGATTGAAAGTTTATGAGATTAGGTACAGAAATTTCACTGTGTCAGGTGATTCAATAGTAATAATTTCACAAAAAATGATTAATATTGTCTATTTTGACTTGAAAATGCAGCTTGCGGTCGGCAAATCAATACGCATCACTAATCATGGTTTGTATTTAGATCTAGACCCCGTATACGAATAAAATGGCAAAAAGCAGTGAGTCGTGGAAAATAGTTGGTCGACGGAAAGAAATCGAGATAAATAAAAGTGCCAAGCTTGGGAAAGGTGGATGCGGGAGAGTATATTGTGGGAAATACAAAGGCACAGAGGTTGCAGTGAAACAAATGGATAATGACTTTTGTCAGTTATTTCCCGCAGAAATCTCAATACTTAGAAAAGCAACGGATCCACAACATCCTAATATTATTAGATACTTCTGCGATGACGAAGATGACGATCATATCTACATTGTCCTCGAGAAATGCACTTGTACACTTCGGGACATAATTCATAAAACAGATAAAGCATCCACTTTGAACATTCCTCCTCATTCAGAGATAATGCTTCAATCCGTCTCAGGATTAACCTATTTACACAGAAAGAAAATCGTGCATAGAGACATCAAACCGTCGAACTTGCTCATTTATTCATCGAAGGACAATGTTCTCGTGAAAATATGTGATTTTGGAATTAGTAAAGCTATACACCAAGATAAAACTTCCATCACAGCAAGTGATAACGGAACATCCAGATATAAGGCTTCGGAGGTATTCGAAGATGGTTCGAAACTGAGAGGCGTATCAGATGTTTTTTCCCTTGGTGTAGTGTTCTTCGAACTTCTGACAGGAGGACACCATCCGTTTTCCGACGACCGGCTCGTTGTCGACAAGAAAATACGAGATAAAGAGAGTCCTGATTTAAGCAAGATTGCAGATGATGAGTATCGAAATCTTATCAGCAACATGCTGGAACACGATACATCGAAACGAATGTGTGCAGAGGCTATTGAAATATTCTTGTATAAAAAGGTACGTTGATAATATGAGATTTCAGACCAGAAATTTTATCAATGTAGAATAATGATGTCATATCATTTTCAATATAAAAGGCCAAAATCCAAACCAAACTAATTCTCCCAAAGGACTTTTTATTTCTCGATCATACCTTAGTTCTTCTAACAACAACATTCACTCGGGATTATTTTTGCAACCCTCAAGTTCGATACTCCTAATTTGTATGAATCTGACTCCAGATTGATCTTTTTACCTTAATCTAGGGGAATTGGAGTTAATGGGGTTTGGATTGGTAAAAATAGAAGCGATCTTACTCAAATTCTCATTGTTTTTTCCCTATTCAGAAACTCGACCAGAAAACCGCTCGGCATTTCTATCCCATTCCCAAAAGAATTACCATGTAGACGGCATATATTCCATAGTGTTCCACACTGTCGCTAGTTCATTTTTTCACTTATTTAATCGTTTTATATATTGGTCAATCAAAGAAAATGAAGGAAGAAGAAGAGGAACAAAGGGAGATAGATCGGGAAAGGCATTTACTCGAAGAACGCCTTCACACAATCACAACTTCTCTTACAGACCCCAGAATAATAAGAATTTTACCAAAAGATAAAGGAAGTCGTGTTTTGGAAGAATGTGACATGGTTCGGAACTGGCTTGAAATCAATAAGGTAAAGTTACAATTATATATTTATATTCAATATTCATACGTCATAACAGTTTGCGACTGAGGTACCGTTCTATAAGGTAGCCGATCACCAACTTGAATGAAAATATAATACCATTGTAACCCACCTTTTCACTGGAAAAACATAACTCAATAAAAGATTAAAGAATAAAATATTAAAAAAGAATGTGGGCGCATATTAAACTTAATACTGTCTTCATAACAATGCATATATAGATTTATTATCCAGCTTTCAAGAACTGAGATATAATTATTAATTTAATTGCAATAAATATGCATATGCAACCAAAGAGTCGTCACTTCACATAATCAATTCTTACAGTCTCCTTTATTTGTTAATATTCATACAAATCTCCCTTTTGATATATATAATTTTTAATTATCTTAATATTTCTTTTGAAGAATGCTGAGAAGGACGAATATGTGCAGAAGCGAGAGCAGGTGGAACGAATTCCGCGTTACATATCTGACATAGTTATCCAAGCAATGAGATATCCGCAAACGTCAAGTACGATTAAAACTTCTGAGATCGTTTAATTTGATTTTTATCCAACTAAATTTAATTGAAAACACCGACTATGAAAAGCATTGAATATAAGTTTCACTTATGTGAAATGTTGAAGCATTATTAAATAGCAATATCGCGAATTTGTAACTATATAGTGAATAGAATGTGATGTCTTCAGTCGGAAATTGGTTTTTGGTCACTGCATATTATAGGAATAAGTCGCCTTTTTTCTCATTATTTCTTGAAACCTCGACTTGAATATATATATTTGAAAATATTTTCTCGGTAACTTTACATGAAACATATAAATTTTCACTTCTCTCTCAGTACAACTGTTCAATTATTGTCGTTGTTACAAAAATATTTTCATTTCCAGATAAAGAATCCAAAGAATCTTACCGCGAGGTATTTGATGCTGCTTAAGAAAAAAATCTAAATCTTGATTGTGTTTTATTTCACATCTGCTTAGTGTAGTTTTTATGTAGCTTGATATATAATGAAAATTTTGTTCAATTTCTTTGTTTAACAATACGGCTCTTATGTGATCATTTCCCATTACACGGAACCTATTCTCAAAATATGTTTTATTTTTGATTTGCAGATAATACTAACAAAAATATATAATTTGTGCTCCTTAAATAAAATCATTTTTATCCCCCCAAAATATTGTGACAATTTTTTTTCTTCATCCTCTTGCAATTCTTCCTCTTTTTGAACAATTTAACACAAAACAATGAAATCTGTCTCCACAAATTTAATAGTAAAATCACCATATAGACTTAACACAATAATTATTACATAGTGACGAAATTTTTTTTTTCACTTATTTTATCGTTTTCATAGATGAAGGTGAAAGTTCGTGGGAAAACTTTACTCGAAGAGCGTCCCTCTCAGATCACCAACACTACTCAGGCAGACCCTAAAATGAAAATTCAGGTGAAGCTACAATTAAGTATATTTACTTTTTGTTATTATGCGGCGATTTTAAAGAGGGGGAGGGTAATATCATTGTTTCGTATGGTGGATTTCAGATTAAGTTACCGGATATAAATATCCATAGCCTCATTAAACAAGAAACACAATTTTACCTTCACAAAAAACTCTAAATAATAATAATAATTATCAGAATTGTGCACAATCACGGTAGGCTTTCAAGAAAAAGTTATAGAGTACTTACATAATTTACAGATTCGTAGGTCGTTGATATTCACTAGGTGGTTTAAGTGGGCAAGATATTGAATGTTACATTCTACGAACTTTGTAGCTCTTAAATATTCACTATTCGATTTAAGTTATCAATATATTTTATGATTGCACGACATTGATATATGTCAACTCTACAATGTTACAAACTTCAGAGAAAACATTAATCTAAATATATGTGCCAAATTTCATCGCTCTGCGTTCAGTTTTTCATGAGAACAAGACGTTTAGAGAAATTTAGATTTTCTCTCCAAGAGTTCCGTAGTGAGCTCTTTAGCGCTATTATATTTATAAAAACAGGAAATGCTTGGATAGTTTAATTATCATTCAACATTTAAGGTTTGTAGGTTGCACAGTTTTGAAGATACGTGACGTTTTGTTGAGCCGAAGAAGAATGCAAAAAACAATGATAACAATTTTATTATGCTCGCAAATATTCTAGACCAGGGGTGGGCAAACTTAGACCAGGGTGGGCAAACTTATACCGTCCAGTAGTCTTTCCATTTCATCTACCACCGCTTGTCTCGTCGTTCTCTAACTGACCTCATTGCAAAAAAAATAATGACGTATTTACACAATCCAAATAAATGAAGAAAGCACGTGGTGCCTACGAGACTAATAGTTCTTCACTTCACTTAATCGATTCTTAAAGTCTGAAATTTTCTTTGTTCTATTTATTATTTATACAAATCTCTCTTGAAAATTATTTCTTTTAAAGCTATCTTGATTTTTCGTTTGAAGGATGCAAAACAGGACGATTATGTTCAGAAGCAAAAGGACGCGGGAGGTTCTAGTCATCCACAGTCTGTCAGAGCAAAAGCAAGTTCGGTAAAGCCAAGTACGCAAATACCAAGTACGTTCAAAACTTGCGATACAGTTTAATGTAATTTTTCTTATCCATCTGAATAAAAGTTAATGGGAAAAAATTGAATATAATTAAGTTTCATCTATATGGTATTTGAAGTAAATATCCAATGATCAATAACACCAGATAACACCAGATGTCAATATAATTAATGATTCGTTTCGTTGAAATTCGTTCTTTCGTCACTGCATGTTATAGAAATAAGTAACATTTATTTTTATGATTACTTGAAACCATGTCTTGAGGAAAACATCGATGAAATGTTTATCAGCGAATTTTCAAAAGAATAACAATTATACGACTTGGCATTTTGAATATTTTTAACTGATTTATCGACCTAGCTTGAATACAATTTGCAAAATCAATGTTACATGAATCACATGGCAAATATTTCCACCGTAACTTTACTGATGAAAATATAAATTTGGATATCTCTCTCTTTTTTCAACCGTTCATCTATTGTTTTGGGTTCAAACAAATTCTTTTAATTTTCAGATAAAGGAATCAAAGAATCTGACTGCCGGGTATTTAATGAAAATATTTAAATCTTGATTTTGCAAATAGATGTGTCACGAATATTGAGTTCAATAATAAACAATATTAAATAACTTGATATGATCATTCCTCATTGTAATGAAATAATATTTTATCATAAAAAATATTCTGAAACATTTTTTTATTAATATTTTTGTGATTAACTCCAAAAGAACATTTTTATTTTAACAAAAATGAAATCTGTCTTCTCAAGATTAATATGAAATTACCATATATTCTTAACAGAATAAATATTTATTAGTGACGAAAGATATTTTTTCACTTATTTAATCGTTTTATAGAAATTCAAAGGAGAAAATGAAAAACAGAGGGAGATAGTCCGGGAAAGAAATTTACTCGAAGGCTGTCTTCGCACCATCGCAATTTTATTTGCAGACCCCAAAATAAAGGCCTCTGTCCCAAAAGATCGAAGACGTCCTATTTTCGGAGAATACAACAAAATTCGGAAATGGCTTGAAACCAATAAGGTATATTTAGAATCATATATTTAAATTCAATACTTATACGTCATAACAGTTGCCACTGTGGTGCAGTTCAATAAGAAAGCTGACCGCAGCAGCTTGTATGAAAATATAATAACATCGTAACCCACCTTTTTTCTTAAAAACATCAGTCAATAAAAGAATTCAAGGACTTTGTGTGCGCATAATAAGCTCAATCTATTCACATAAATTTAATTAGAATAAACATGTAGATTAATAATATCCAACACAACCAAAGAGTCGTCATTCCACTTAATCGATGATTGCAGTCTCCTTTCTTTGTTAATATTTATAAAAATATCTCTATAGATATTTCTTTTAAAATTATCTTAATATTTCGTTTGAAGAATGCTGAGAAGGACGAATATGTGCAGAAGCGAGAGCAGGTGGAACGAATCCGGCGTTACATATCTGGCAAAGTTAACGAGAAAAGCGGTAAACATCCTTTGTCACATGGCCAAAACATTTTCATGGTACGCAACAATTTTAATCATATTTCAGTATGAATAGTCGTGATTATAGCGAGTGGAATTTCCGAAAATATTCACCTTGATTCTTTAGAGATCAGTTATGATACAGACAAAGTCTGAAATTGTTATTATTATCTTCATTTTTCGATTAAAGAATGCTGATAAGGACGAATATGACGAGAAGAGAGAGAAGGTGGCCGAAATTCAGCATTCAATGTCGGTCGGAGTTAATCAAGCAATGGGATATCCGCAAATGTCAAGTGAGTTTAAAACTTTTGTTTAATGTAATTTTTTCTTATCAATAAAGCAAAGTTAATTGGAAACATCGCCATAAAAAGCATTGAATATAGTTTCACTTAGGTGAAATTTGAAAACATTATTCGAATATCAATATCACGAATTTATCAATATATAGTGAATGGTATGAGATGGTTTAAGTCGAAAATCGTTTTCTTTTCACTGCATATCATAGGAATCAGTTGCCTTTTATTATTATGCTTTCTTGAAACAAATACTTTAGGAAAATATTAACGAAATGCTAATAGACAACTTTCTAATATAATATAAATATATTGACTTCGTAATTTAAACATTTTAAACTGAATTTCTGGATCCAACCTGAATACAGTTCGCAAGATCATTATAATCATTCCGGCGATTTAATTTACATTCAAAATTATTTTCTCGGTAACTTTATATGGAAAATGGAAATTTTGGTATCTCTATTAGTACAACTGTTCAATTATTGTTTTTAAAATTTATTTTTAAAACAGATCTTTTAATTTCCAGATGAAGAACTCAAAGAATTTTACCGCGAGGTATTTGGTGCTGAATAAGAAAAAAACTCCCAATCTTGATGGCGTTTTATTTCATGTCTCTTTTGTATAGTTTATATGCAGCTATATATATACCGAAAATTTAGTTTAATTCCTCCTTTCATTTTTTAAATTCCTTCTTGTGTAATCATTTCCCATTACAATGAACCTATTCTCATGCTTTCGTTTCGATTTTTTCGATAATATCGAAAATATATACTCTGTACTACTTAAACAAAATCGTTTTAATCACAAAAAGTTTACTGAAATATTTTTTGATTAAAAACATTCTTCATTTTTGTAAACATTTTTTCCACAAAAAATCAAATCTGTTTTGTTAAATTTAATATTATATTACCATGTAGCAGATTGAATATTTTGCAATGTCAATAACAAATTTTGCTCACTTATTCCATTGTTTTACAGATTGGTCAATCACAGAAATTCAGGGAAGAAGATGAAAAACAATGGGGGATAGTTCGGTTGAAAGAATCACTCGAACAGCGCCCTCACACTTCAACCATTTTTTCTGAAGGTGAAAAACATCCCATTAGGAAAGAACGTACCGAACTTTTGGAAGGGCTTACTATGAATCAGGTAAAGGTAAAGGAAGGTGATATCGACAGTTATTTTCAGCAATATCTTCATCATGCAACTAATATATAAATTAACTGGACGTGAATTTCATTAAGTGTTAATGTAACGTTTCCCAGTGTAGTTGAAGCATAAATGACGAAAATTAGAATTGTTCCCAAATAAATGTACAAACTATGCGGGAAAAGGAATGATCTTTGTGCATATTTTTGTGGTAGTTTTTTATTATTTTATTTCCATATTCAACAAACCCGAGTTGATTCATATGATTCAAATATTTGATTCCACTAAAAGATTCGGATTCCAATAATGCCCATCCCTAATCGAGGCAATAATTTTTGTACCAGTACCAGGAAGGAAATATAATATTCTTTTGAATGAGATTATGATCATGAGTCATCACGTGGCTCCCACGTGACCAGTAAAGCTAGCGACACAACCTGCCGCAACTTGCCGTTTAGCTTTAGTTCTCTCTTAGCTGTAGGGGAGGAAGTTGGTGCTGTACGGTTAGGTCGGTTGATGTGAGGTATATATTTGTTTGCAATCAATGGGTATTACCCTGGTCAATTAAAGCTCATTTGCAGGGGATATATAGTCCATTTAGGACGAAATCGATTTCCTTATCGCACACAACAATTATTTTCGTTAAGTCAAGATGATTTGAAAACTGAATAATTACCGAATTATGCAACTACCCTTGCATCCTTAATATGTTTGACCTCTTTGAAGATTTAGAGAAAAAAACATTAAATGTTTTAAATCAGGTTTTAAATCAGGTAATCTACCACTATATATTATATCTAGGTTTTAATATTATTTCGCGATTATAAAAGGAGAGTCTGATATGGACAACTACTTCCATCAATATATTTGATATTATCATCAAACTAACAATCTAAAAATTCCTGGGACGCAAAGTTCTTTAAATTTTAATGTCTACTACATTGAATTGTTCAAGCGATTCTGGGACAACTGCTGCCCGGAGAATTCGATTCGAATCTTTTAGGATTCAGTAATGCCAATTATTTTGATGATTATTCTTTCAAATCAAATTATAGCATGACACAACAAATCCTAATAATGAAACATGACATGACTTATTTTATCGTTTTTATAGATTGGGCAACCAAGGAAATTCATGGAAGAAGATGATAAACAAAAGGAAAAAGTTCGGGAAAGAAATGTACTAGAGGACCTTCTTCACACAATTACAACTTCTCTTACAGACCCCGACATAATAAGAATTTTACCGGAGGATGTAAGAAGTCGTGGTTTGGAAGAATGTAACATAGTTCGGAACTGGCTTGAGGTTAATAAGGTAAAGTTACAATTATATAATAATATTTAATATTCATACGTCATAACAGTTTGCGACTGAGGTACCGTTCTATAAGGAAGCCGATCAGCAAGAAGATATATTAACATTGTAACCCACCTTTTCACTTGAAAAACATAACTCAATACAAGATTAAATAATAAAATAATAATAAAAGTATGTGGGCGCATATTAAGCTTAATACTGTCTTCAAAACAAGGCATATATAGATTGTTATCCAGCTTTCAAGAACTGAGATATAATTATTAATTTAATTAATTGCAATAAATATGCATATGCCACCAAAGAGTCGTTACTTCACATAATCAATTCTTACAGTCTTCTTTATTTGTTAATATTCATACAAATCTCTCTTTTAATATATATACTTTAATTATCTTAATATTTCGTTTGAAGAATGCCGAGAAGGACGAATATGTGCAGAAGAGAGAGCAGGTGGAACGAATTCCGCGTTACATATCTGACAGAGTTATCCAAGCAAAGGAATATCCGCAAACGTCAAGTACGCTTAAAACTTCTGAGATCGTTTAATTTAATATTTTTTTATCCATCTAAAGTTAATTGGAACACCGACTATGGAAAGCATTGAATATAAGTTTCACTTATGTGAAATGTCGAAGCAATAGAAATTATCAATATCACGAATTTGTCATATATATTCAATAGTTTTATCAATATATAGTGAATGGTATGAGAGGGTTTCAGTCGAAAATCGTTTTATCTTAGCTGCATATCATAAGAATAAGTTGTCTTTTATTCTTATGATTTCTTGAAACCACGACTGTACCACCGAAATGTTTATCGAAAACTTATTCGATAGAATATAAATAAAACCACATGGTATTTTTATTGTTTTTATTGTTTTTGTTAAAAAGCTCTTTCAAATTGTTTTCTTCGAAACTTTATTGTTGAAAAAATATTAATTTTGATCTATCTCGCTCAGTGTTGTTTAACTATTGTGTTTGTTGAATTTTATTTTAATTTACAGGTGAAGAATCCAAAGGACCTGACTACAAGGTATTTGATGCTGAATAAGAAAAAAAACTACAAATCTTGATTATGTTTTATTTCATGTTTCCTCGGTGTAGTTTATATGTAGCTAGATACATGACGAAGTTTTATTTCTATGTTAAACAACACAGATCGTATCTAATCAATTCCCGTGTATTAATTCAAATGTATTTTAGTTTTTATTTTGTAGACTATACTAACAAAAATATATGATATTTTTCCTGAAATAAATAAAAAAAAATTCACAAAAATATATTCTGAAATATTTTTTCATTCATCTAGTTCTTTCCTTTGCAGCCTTTTGATATGCAAGGGGAGACATCTCAGGAGAGGAAAGAACTCGAAATGCGCCTTCACACCATCACAACTTCTCTTACATACCTTAAAAAGAGAGGAAAAATCACAGAACATGAGAAATGTCGTGTTTTGGAAGATTGTAACAAAGTTTGGAGATGGCTTGATTCTGATAAGGTAAGGCTACAAATTTATTATTTATATTTAATATTATAACGTCATAACAGTTTACGACGGAGGTAACGTTCGATTAGAAAACCAGTCATCAACCTGAATGAAAATATAATAATATTCTAACTCAATTTTCACTTGAAAAAAAATAAAAGTCAATATATAAACTCAATAAAAGAGAACTTCGTGTGCGCACATTAATCTTAATGCTGTCTTCACAGCAATGTATGATTAGAATATAATGCAGACAACACGAACTAAAATATATTTTTTCTATTGGAATACATGTGTATGCGAACAATCCACCGCAAGACCACTTAATCGATTCTTAAAGTCTGGCACTTTGTTTTGGTTATTATTTATACCAATCTCTCTTGAAGTATTTATTTCAAAATTTTCTTAATTTTCTGATTTTAAGAATGCTAAGAAGGACGATTATGTGCAAAAGCAAAAGGAGGTGGATCGAATTCAACGGCATGTGTCTACCATAGTTCAACAACCAGTCAGGGCGCGTCTGCGAATGTCAAGTATGTTAAAAAAATTATTCGAATTGTGAAGAAAATATTGAGCTATCAATATCACCATTTTGTCAATATTTTGGAAATTAATTCATTCCTTCCCTGCATAGGTATTAATAATTAAACCAATTTATCGCCGACTTTACATTATAATGAGAACAATACGGCCTGCTAATTTAAACATTTTCACATGCGTTTATTGCTCTAGCTCAAACATATTTTGCAAGACCATTATTAATCATTAATTTTCAAGTGTAAATGTTCTCTCCAGAAACCGATAGTGAATTTACCGAATTTCATTTAATTTGCAGCAGTACATTGTTGCTTTTATTTACCCAAATGTTTTTATTTTCCAGATAAATAAACGGAAGAAATTGACAGTGAAAAAAATCCAAATCTCGATTGTGTTTTAGTTCGTTTCTCTTAATTGAGGTTTATATGTAGTTGTTCAAATCAACCTATCCCAATTGTATTAGCTGTTCCCAAGTTATATGGCCCCTTGTGAAACCAGAATACAACACGAACATATAGATAAAAAATCAATATTTATTAAATCTCAATAACGCTTGCTCATCATGGTCATCTTACCCTATCGAAACAATATTAATGAAATGCATGCCGAATCAGGATTGCATAAGTCGTCGTATATTATAAATTATTTCGCACATGTATCGACCTCTACCTTTTTATGACTCCCTTATAAATTCGCTTACAAGGATCCTCTGGACTATCCGGTCATTTTTACTCTTTCACCCTTTGCAATTATTGAGAACGATTTTTGAGTTGGATTTAAATTCAAATTTACATTCAATTCTGGTGGACAGGAATTTGTAATATTATATCATGATTTTGGCGTGAAATTGACCTGAATCGCTTGTTGAGTTTTTCCTAGATTCGACCAAAAATTTTGTTAAAATGCAATAAAAAACATTTTGGTTGGGAATAAATTCTTCCCCAGCCCCATAGTATCTTTCGGATGCAACTCTTATGCAAGGTTGGGTATTTTTCAAATATCAATTTCGTGTTTATAGTGTCTCATTTGCTGTGTATTTTTCATGTTTAATTGCAGAAATGTGTGTGGAACTTGTTAAATTAGATTAGTTGTACTTTTCACGTACACTCACTAGATAGTAGATATTTCACTTATTTAGAACGATTTGTAACGCAGTAAAGAAATAAACAAATGATTATAATTTGCAATTAATGACTTTGTGATATTTATTTTTGTCGATAAATTTGAGAAGTCTTTCATTCATGATGTGCTTGACATCCAGCCATTTAGCCAACGGACATTTAGCCGACGGACAATTCGCCGCCATTCAAAAAATTGGATCTTAAAGTGAGTGTAAGGTTTAGGGTTTGTGTTATTGTTAGGGTTAGGGTAAGGTTTAGAGTTAGTGACACACAAAGATTTTTTTTTTGAATGTTGGCAAAATGTCCCTCTGTTGTGACGTCACAAACGATGGCGAAATGTCCGTTGACTAAATGCCCTGGATTCGTTTGACATAGCAGAAAACGGCGGATTGATATTTGTATCAAATAATGCTTGGTGAGAGCTAAGCCAAGTGAACAGACGAAGTACGAAAAAATGAATTGTTACACACCACCGTTTTAGCCAAGCATGTTCCATTATAGAATGATTATCTGAAACATGGAAAGGAACATTGTAAGTATTATCTTTTATCGTTCACACATATGAAGAGGGACGGATTGGTACCTGTTGTGAATATGCCTCAAAACAGGGCTACTAAACCAATGAGTGAGAAAAATCTAGTCGCTTTTTCCAAGCAATGTACATGGTGCCATGTAATGGTCTACAGCAGGGGGTCTTAATCTATGGGTCATATGACCCACCAGGTAGGTCACGAACACTCGAGTAATTTTTATTACTTAACTAATAAAAGAATGACCAATCCCACTAAAATGCATTACCCTGGATGAGACAGCCTAATTGTTAAATTATTTGACAGTACTTTAGTTAGTACAAAATTCAAAGTGAAGTGAACATTAGTTATACTATGTAAAAATTGTGATTGAGAGTCACCCTGTTATCCCGAAGAGCGACAGTGGGTCATGGCAGGGAAAAGATTAAGAACCCCTTGTCTACAGCAACTTCAACCATACGGTTTGCATCGAAATATATTTTTTTATTTGCTTGATCAGACTGAACTTTTTAGAACAAACTCAAGCCATGCAATATTTGCAATAATAATACTTTTTTAATTTGCCTGATCACACTGAACTTTTTTAGAACAAACCCAAACCATGCAATATTTGCAAAAATTATGGATAATTACTGGGTTAAAATCATATTTCACCATATCTAGTGCTAAGGTGCGTGGAATGTGCAGGTTATTATGAGGCTCCCTGAATATGTATAGATTTGGAACTTGCAAGAAATTAGCGCCTTGCATAAGTTAAGTATATTGGGATGATGTTTTTTACGTCATACCTGTGCAGCATTAGATCATGTGTTTCTCAAGTCACTCAATATAAATCATGAATAGCAATTCCAACCATTAGTGCGGTTCCGTCATGTTCCTAGCTAACTTCTGCCATATGGAATGTACTGAAGTAGTTGCCGAGTGTTGAGAAATGATTATTTATAAAACGAAGCTGATTGCCTAAACAATAACATCACGCGACATATTTCGAAGAATGAAAAAATATCAACACATCCAGTATTGCTGATTTGGTAAGTACTGATCTACGGAAAATCTTCTTGGGAGTCAAGAGTCCCTTCACCCCCTTATACAAGAATAATGTGATGTTTTTTTAACATGAACACGTATGATCCAATCTTGAATATATTTCGTACGCCCCGGGCATATTGTTTTTCGTACTTTCTGAAATGCCTAAATAATGTTAAATGAAAGAATAAGAGGATTGTTTATACGCGCTGTAACCAATGTAATGAAATCAGACATTACCATTCACTTGAAACTTTTGATGCATCATAAATTCCTAAATATACGTTTTCCATTATTGATATATTATTATTATTATTGTTTAAACTAAATTTAATTCATATTGCATTGATTTTCCGTCGTGAATATTATTTCATTTGCTCCTGGAATTTTGTGTCTCATTACTTTCAAAAAAAAACAGCTGCATGGACTTCTGCATTATTATTTAATCGACAAATCTTCAAGTCAAAACTTAATCAAATCTTAATCTCAATCAACGAGAAGAATGGTATTTCTCGGAACCACTCGGCATGTTTGGACATGGAAATTCAATCAATGACTCAGACGAGTGATATGTTGGATATCGAGATGCAATAATGAGGAGAGAGTAAGGAACTGGACATATAAAGAAGTGTATTTGTATGTTTACATACTGTTTTGACCCCTTGGATTTAAATGGAGGCCACTTGTGGCGAACGATTGCGTTTGTTTAATAAAACAATTCGTACAGAGTAGGGTTGAATTGGGTTAAAGCTAGGTTTGAATTGAGGTTAACCTTGTACTTCCGATTTAACCTCTTTCCTCATTCCCTCATTGTTACCGGTTCGTGTATACATTCAGGTTGAAGATTTTTTTAATCTGCATTTAATTCGCTGGAAATCGCATTTTTTACTTTTCTTAGGCTTTACTCGATGATCTGCCAGCTTTTTAACCGCCCCAGGCAATTCACGTTTATTTCTGAACAGCCTACGAATATAAGTTTTCAATTGTAATATTGATCAGGTATATTCAATGATAAACATGATAAATAACAGTTTGATAGTTTGGTTATTTGTTATATGGTTATATGATCTGAAATGTAAACAGTCCAAAGGATTCAAAAAAACATTACTGCATTTATTTATTTTTTCATGGATACTTAAGATGTTTAATTTTGCAGGTTTGTTGGGAGGGATTTCTCATATTTCTTTTTTCCTTAACACTACTTGGTCCTATGATTCTCCTTTACATTCCATTCGGTTACCCACCTGGCGTGGAATATACAATGTTTCACTTTCGAGAAAAATCTGAATTCAAAACAATGCCTTCATTTCACGACCCAGAAGGCAATTTATCCATTCAACAAGCGAAAATGAAAATTTTGGTAAGTCGAACCAATTGCTTGGTTGTTTTCAAATATAATATTAAAGAACCTATGGAGTTATAATTATGTTCAGTTCAATTAGAATAATCATCATTATATAAATCCGAGATAATTTTGTGACATTCTTCCTACAAATTAGGTTTCGAACAAAACAATGCAACAAGGAAAGTGGAAACGGAAAGAGGGAGAATATTGCAAGGGACTTGATTTTTTCCACAACGTCCTCGTTTCTCATTCAGAGGAATATGGCACAGATTGGTTCGAGGACAAGAAGAAAATGTTTGGTTGGTAATTCAGACATTTCACCATGCTTCCAAACGACCGATAGTTGAAAATTACCTCTTTATAATAAGCAAATCAAAATTCTTTACAGATATCGGCTACTCTCAACTCGATTTTTCAATGACTGGATGTATTATAGCAATGATCGAGTCATGTATCAGGATGGGAATGTTCCTCCACCCCATAGTTATTTACCTTCATCAAACAAGTTTTCTCTACTATTCAATCGTAATCGCAATAAATGCATGGAATTTTGTTCAAGAATCCTCTAACGATGGAATCAGGTAACTGGAGTTAACTTATTTATATATTTATCTATTTAAAAATCAATAACCAAGGGAGCTTATAAACAAATCAATTTTACGACTTAACAAAAATGAAGAAACAAGCTAATTCCCGAAAGTTCGCTAATTTCTTGAAAAGCTGAAAGCTTGTTATCAGATTTACTTATATAATGCTCCAAGCGCACCTGGTAGAAATATTTTGATTTTGTGACACGATGGTTTTAATATATAAACGAGACAATGGCCAGACAATTTTTTTTTGTTCATTGTATTTGAATAAACCCCATTTTATGTCGTAATTATCATGATGAAGTTCAAGTAATGGCTTAATTTTATATAGATATTGAACTGAAATATATAGCGGATGTTTCATTCTCCTAGCGTATATCATAAAGTCTTAATAACCGTTTTAATGAAATCCTAATTGACATCACCATGTGATGACGTAACGGGTCAAAATTCGATATTTTATTGTCGTTTTATGACTGAAACATATGTACCAAATTGTAATGAATTTTTTTAGCAGTTTCCGAGATAAAGGCATTCAAAGAAATTGTAAATTTTCAAAGTGACATTATGACGAAATTCTTACGTAGGAAACGTAGGAAGAAATTCAATCCATGTGAAGTATATTTGACTAATATTGCGGGTTCAAAATTTTGGTATCGTGAATGCTCTAGTTGGGTTGCTAATGACGAAATAGTGGATAGCATTAAATATTCTAGGTTGCGTTGAGATTCACCAACGTTATGCTTTTCACAACAGGTGTGCAGCCTGTCGTCTCATTGCCAATTGCAGCGATATTGATCCGTTGAAATATACTCAGGAGTGGTCTGATTCGCCGAAGCCTGAGATCATCAGGTTGAATAGAACCGAGTATCCCCTTTGGAATTCAGTGTTGATCGTAGATAGGGAATACCCAACACTCCAGGTAGAGTTATATTGTGTCATCAACCAAAGTGATATATTAATGAGATTTTAAAATAGTTGTACGTAATTATTATGCAGATGGTATTTTAATTATGAGATTAGGACTTTCTGCTAAACGACTTCCTCCTTGAAACATTATTTGGATTTTTACTGCATTCATTGAATAATTTTTATCTATCGTGTTTCGTTTGTTTATTTATGCTTCTAACAGATATATGTGCTATAGAATATTTAGAACGCGATTTTATTACAAACTCGTTTTTTCAGATTTACAGCAGTGTGCGACTTCTCAACTTTTGCATGGGTTTCGTCTTAGCCCTCATCTGTCTAAGTGGATATAAAGCTGTAAATTGGAGACACTACTTATT
>JAUELA010069529.1:0-10574 GCA_031471845.1 Boltenia villosa | reverse complement strand
GGGATTCGAACCCAGAACCTCTGTGAGCATAGATGACTAGCCGGCCACCAGACAGCCTGTGCTCGCAAGCCGGCATGACCGCATCATACGTCCATGTATAAGCCCGCTACGGCTATTCGGTGAATCCAAGGGTAATTATGATACAGCGATCAATCCATGTGAAACAATAATTATATACTATAAGTTCAGAAATAAGAAATTGAGGAGGAGGGAAGTGAATGGGAGGTTTACAATAATAGAATGGAACACAGTATTCATACAGAAGCAAGGTAAAAAGATCGTGGGGAAATGAGATAAATAGTAGAAGATTGGTTTACAGAAGGGGTTCCCAACCAGGGGTGCACTTTCAGTGGGTGCGAGAGAGAGAGTTAACATTTCGTTTTTTGTTGTATTATATATTTATTGGTATTCTTCCTATCAGCCCCTATACCTTTTTCTTCTTCTAATAAATCCCATTAAAATCTTGATATTTAAGGCTGTTCAGGACGATATTGTTGCATGATTCTGTTCTGATTCGAAATAGAGATTCGAAAATCTAAAAGTGACACCCCTAGTGTTAGTTATAGTATTGATTTTTCTATTGCTTCAATATTCCCAGACGTAGACAATAGACATGGAGGACACGCCATATCATCTTTGATGCTTGATTTTTAACTCATTTGTTCCAAAATATTTAAAATCGTGCTTTTATCCATTCCCTCTTTCATTGGTAACTTAACGAATCACACTTAGAGATAGTTAGTTTTCCCCAAGGGCCTAAAATACTGCTTATTCGGCTGTGTGCCATATATGGGGTTCGACTACCTCCAGTGTTCCCCATAGAAAAAAATTTGCCCGACTTCAACTCCAGTGTTCCCAAAAAATGAATGTCCCAAAATACTGACGCGTGAATTTAATATGGAAAGGACTGACTTCGCCATTGAATAACCTAATCCTAACCTTATAATGGCGAAGTCAGTACTTTCAATATTGAAATTACGTTTTTGGGAACACTGGAGGTAAAGTCAGGCAATTTTTTTTCTATGGGGAACACTGGTGGTGAAGTCAGGCAGTCGGGCTTTTATGTATGAAGAATATAGTTCGCAGTATCAGTAGAAGTACATATGTATTTGAAAGTTTTTAAACCAATAAATGCATAATAATAATGTTGCATACTGTATATAAAATAATACAAAATCTAAGGCAACATGGCAGACCTGGGGAAGCTAGGCGCTGCTACATGTTTTTACATTGTATTGCTAAAACAGTCAATATTTGAATTTTATGTACAAAAACTATTTGAATTTTTTTTTTTTAAATTGAAACTTTGAAACTGTCATATCATATTTAGGCGATCTTTCAAATCATGGCCCCTCCGCTAGAGACGCTTCGAAACAACAACGAAAAATAGCAAAAAAAAGGACAAAATGGCCCCCAAAACAGAAAATGGGATTTAAAAATGTTATATATATTATTCAGTATCCGGACTTTTGGCCAATGGACATTTGGCCAATATTTTAAGCGGGGGACATTTGGCCAACATTCAAAAAATTATATCTTATGCTTAGAGTTAGGCTTCAGGGTAAGAGTTAGGGTTAGGGGTGGGGGTAAGTTTTTTTTTTTCGACAAAAAAAATTGGAAAAAATTTGTTTTGACAAAAAAATGTTGGCCAAATAAATGTCCCATTCTGCGACTATTGGCCAAATGCCCGGGATTCATATTATTCCTTAACTAGTATATATTATCCGTGGTTATTAGTGCGGACGTAGCGTCTCTAGTGAAGGGACCGCGAACTTGAGTTTTACCCTTATTTGAATATTTATATACATCTATGGACGTTTCATTACCGAAATTAAACGAAACTTCTTATATTCAAAATTACAAAAAATTGTTGAAAACTTCGGGGATTGCAAAGAATATATTTAATTTCTTGAACACATAGGCGAGTGTAAATGGATTAAAAATCCATAAACTATTCAGTTTTTCCAGGATATCCTTGGTGGCTGCGATTCGTTCATCGTCTTTTATTGACTCGTATACTTTCAATGCACGTTGCAATTTTATTTTTGCTTGTTCGGTGTCTCCCAGGATTCCGTGAGCAATGCCTCCAAAGAAGAGTATGTCCCCGTAAATGGGAAATGTCCGGGCTTCATCTCCGTAAGCAGAATCAAGCATATTCAACTGTGATTCGTACATGTACGCCGCTTTCTGCTCCTCTCCGCATATTAAATAATTTCCACTGATAAAGAACAGGCAAGCTACCTCCGCCAATACTTTACATTTATAGTCGCCTTGCATTGACTCCGAGTCATTTACGATGTCGTACATGAGAGGTATTACAAGATTAATAATCGAGTCTATATGCATGTTTTTTTGAGCATAGAGTTAGCCATGGCATTCATCTTCTTCGTCGACTCCATAATGCCCAAAAGAGAATATTCGCCATTATTTTTAATTTTGTAAAGTTGCGAAGCAAAATGAAATTCCAGAATCGCCAGGAGAAACTTTTCTTCCTTGCCTAGTTTTTCTCCCTCTCCCAAAGCCTTCTCTATTTCACGATTGAGTTTCCAATTTTCAAGATAGCAGGAATGAGGAATAGGATGGTAAAAAAAAATATTTTTTTTATTCAATTATTGTTGGTCTAATGATTCCAATATAATCATTTCAATAATACCAGCAGCATACATTCACCGGCGTATTTCGTGAAAATTCAATATGCCCACAGTAGAAAAATGGTACGAACACAAAACGGCAACCGTGAAGGCTAAAATACACGTACGCGGTAAACTCACGAGTTTTTGTTTGTTTTAATATAGCCGCGCGCAATTCGATTCCATACGGATCCGCGCGGCTATGGCAAAACAAACCAAAAACGCGTGAGTTTGCCGCGTACGTGTAGTTTGGCCTTGACAGAAAATGGTAACGCTGTCCCTCACTGGGATATGTCAATTCCCAAAAATAATGAAATGAGGATAAATAGGCCGGATAACGTGGTGAACAAAAAAAACGAGAAGACGAAGGAGTATACCCTGATAGACATGTATGTGTCATCCAACAGAGATTTATCGGCCAAGGAAATGGAGAAATTATCAAAATACAAGGATCTGCAAATTGTTGACAAAGATGCGGGGAACAAAAACTGGCATCGTAATTGGAGATTTTGTTCTTGTCTATAAACATATGACTGTCCGGTGGCCGAACAGGTAAAGCCGTCGGCTGGTTATCATGCTCAAAGATTTATTCAGCACCTACACGGTGTTGAACGCTTGTTAATCACCTCTGAGCCTTGACGTGAGTTAGTGACTGGGGACGCTGAACTCCTCGCCGGTACAGAGCAGTTTCACGTGACCTTGGTCACGACTTTCCTCCGTTACCCAAGCCGGCATGGTCGCATCATGCGTCCATATATATGGTGATATTCTATATTATGTATTAATCAATTGTTTTTTGTTTTCAATGCATCCTTTTTTTTAGAAAAAAAAAATTTTGAATACACCATCGAGGGCACTTCAACAGTAATTAATATTATTAGATATGCACAAAAATATCTTACCTTGAGTGGCATGATACGCCGCGACTGCGCATATAATTAAACTAACAGTTAGGAAAAATTGGTTTGACATTCTCTCGCATAAGGTCCTGCACCGATTTGAATAAACCTGAAGAAAACAAAAAAATTAAATTACACCTGTTTCAATTACAAAAATTTGGTAGAATTTTATTTTGAAAGGAATTGATCAAAGCATGCTGAACAATTCCCTGTGGCACCGCGGCAGAAGATCCTCTAACAATTGGAAAAGTACTAGTTACCCGATGGACAGGATTGGGTGGGCTAAAATTACGTGTAAATTACTGTACTGTACTACAGTCCACACTCAGCTTAACGTGTAAGTTATCCAAAATATAGTTTATATGCTTGCTAAAGATAGTGTCTCATCTAAACGGACTTCTCTGTCTGTTCACAAGTGCTAGATTTATCCTGGTAGATTCTTGAAAAAAATAATTATTCCAGCATATCTTCGACACTATTAGCTCTTCCTAACAATGAGCTTAAAGCTTCTATTGCTGCGAAGCTACATACTAACAAACTAAACTGTTCGCTTCGTCACTGGTGAAGTGTTAATGAATAACGAGAAGAGGATAGGATTAAACAATAATTAAACTGTGTAAAACAAAGCCGGGTTGACAGGTCTGAAGACCTTGGGACTTAAGACGTTACACTAATACTGATACAAGATTGTCAAGTGAAAAGTGGAAAATTTTCATGAACTTATCGATTACCGCCCATCAAATCAATTAAAATATATTTTAAAAAATTTAGTTGAGCCACATGAAGCGCTAGAGAGTCAAATACTTTGTTTCGATTTTCAGCTTCAGTAACCATGGTTAGTTAGTTGGATTTGAAACTTTTATTTTCAGTATTTTACGGAATAAGTATTCAGTTTTAGTCATTTGAAGTTGGATCTAAAGTGGAAAATGGCGGGTTTAAACCCCAACCCAGCAGTATTCATGGTTATGGCGACAGGACAGATTGAAAGTGCTTTGGTAAGTAGCCTAGTCTACATAACCGTAGAACGGCGCGGATTACTTTTCGGTAATTTCGGATTCTAGCTGTTTGAGGTAGCTGGATCTCATTCCATAAAAATGTATGATGAAGTCACGAGAAATGACGTTTTCTCCTGTGTGTGAAAATATTTAAAAAATGTAACCATTCTCATAAAGTCAAATGAATCTCTGCTTCACCTTCACAGATTTATACAACACCTACGGGCAAGCCTCACGGATTTTGTTTCATCTTAATACAAATTAGTATTAGTAAATTCAGTATTAGTTAGGAAGGAGGGTTAGGGTAGGCTTAGATATTTAGATATTAAATTAGTCTGTCGGTCCGTAACTTACGGAATCCGTAAAAATGGGCAACCCTTGGCAATTTACGGAGTTACGGTTGAACGGATTTACGGATTTTGCTCACTAATTTACGGATTTACAGAATGATTTTTACGGATTCCGTAAGTTACGTACCAACAGACTGATTTAATATCTATATATTCATTACCTGAACCTACCCAAATCCGTAACTCCGTAAATCCGTAACTCCGTAAATTAGGTTTGCCAGTAAAAATCACTCCATAAATTAGTGAGCAAAATCTGTTCATCTGTAACTTTGTAAATTAGGGTTGCCCGCACCTACAAGGTGTAGCTAATTTATGGAAAGTGGGAATCGAAACGCTAGTTCACGGAAGGTGCGGGAAACTAGCAATCCCAATTTACTGAAGGTTAGGGTTGAGGTAAGGGTTAGCATTAAGTTGTTCATCATCTTACACTACTATATAAATGCCTTGAGCCTTGACGTGAGTAAGTGATTGGGGACGCTTAACTCCTCGCCGCTACAGAGCGGTTTCATGTGACATTGGTCACGGCTTTCCTCCGCTATCTAAGTTTGACATGCGAGCTATCCGGCATGGTCGCATCATGTGTCATGTATAAGCCCGCTACGGCTTCAGGTGAATTCGAGGATAAATATGATACATCAATCAATCAATCAACCAGACAATACCAAAAGAAAATTTAGAGAGCTTGTCTATATTTTTGAAATCGACAATTTAGTGAAGCTTTAACCGTTTCACAGCATCTTTTCACAGTTCATTTTCTGCAATCTTCGGTTTTATGTTGTTAAATCATTCTCTCGATTTATGTCGGAATCTTTTTTCCCGCATGTGTTCATTAAACCAACTGTATATACGACTTTAATCTTCATTGGATTGAGGTTGGGATTTTTTCTTAGGATTAGGACACTAAAACCAACTGAATGGTTTTTTAACACTGCAAGATGCAATGCAGTGACAACCATGATAATTATTCTTCATTGATGCTAATTTACCCCCCAGAAAATTATTTAGCAATTTCTATATTATTTGCAGTTTCCTGAATTTGAAGAGCTATACTGCAGATTTTCATTCATTCAAGGTCAAGATTGGGCGGTTACGGCCGGACTTGAGGAGGGAATTTCGCAGATTACCAGGAAAAGCAGAGATGAAAGACAATTGTTCGTCTGGAATTTTCCTCTGGATATCACTTACAAGAGTACAAACCCATTTGGATGTGAGTTAAAAGCTTGGGCACAAAATAACAGCCAGTCATCAGTCAAATGAATGGCAATTTGAAGGCTTTGACAGTCGTCAAAATTTGACGCCAGTCAAAATGACCGGCTATAAAATGGCAGGAATATTTGTGTTTTCAATGCAAAATTAAACAGGACACAAAATAACTCAATTGTAGAAGTTCTTTTTCATATGATCAACGTAAAAGTTCGTTTTTTGAATGATGAACGCCCTCAATTTACCTTTTGGAACAAGCAGCATTATAAAGTCAAATAATAACAGGCTTCGACTGGCCAAACCTGTCAAAATGACAGGCCTCCCAAAATTCCTCTATCGTGCCCTGGTTAAGAGCATAATTTTTCAACGATTTGTTGCTGATGTTAGAACTTGCAAAGTTCTGTATTTCGCTGTGGTCCCGATTAATTAACGCTTTTAACACAACATCATGGTTGAGTAGACACGATTATCGCTTCTGATGTCCGTCCTGAGTGATTATTGGTTTTGAAAAAATATTATAAATAAGTTAAAAATAAATAAGAAATAATACCTAATCGATAAAAAGGGCAGTGCACCAGTCACTACCCTACCCTAACCCTCCTACCTACCTAATACTGAATTTATTTCAATACTGGGATATTAAATACTTATGGCATCACAATATTCTTCTCATATACAAAGAAAATATAGGGGCCGCTGATTTTGACGAGCGCCGTGTTGTTGTGTTCTGGGATGTAGGTTGTTATCACCGTTATAAGTCTGACACTGTATGTACAAGTGCTGGGAAGTCTCTCATATACTTTCAGTAAATAAAATTTTCTCATTTTTGAAAAAAAAAGTTAAATTTTTAAAATTTTATTACCCCTATTACTTAACGCATTTACTGACATGTACGATAGAAGAAAAAAGAGAACTTATTGTAAGAATAATATACTAGTTAGATCCCTCGCTACCAATATTTGCAGGGGTGGACATTTAGCCACCATTCAAAAATTTATATGTTAGAATCCAGGATTAGGATAAGGTTCAGGGTAAGAGTTGGGGTGGGGTCAGGGTGAGGTTAAGGGTTGGTGTTAGCTTCAGGGTTAGGATGGTAAGGTTTAATTTTTCGAAGAAAAAAAATTTGTGAATAAAATTTGTGAAAAAAAATATATTGGCAGAATGTACCCCCCCTGCAAATATTGGCTAAATTTCCATTGGCTAAATGTTCATTGGCTAAATGTCTATTGGCTAAATGTCTGTTGGCTGAATGTCCATTGGCCAAATGTCAGTTGGCTAAATGTCCATTGGGTGAATGTCCGTTGGCTAAATGTAGGGATTCCTCTTCATTACATTGAAATCAACCTAGAGCCCAATATTGATCACTTTTGGCTCCACCAACGATAGTCTTAACTTGTATTCCTTAATTATTGTCAGGGCCGCAGTTAGTCGTCAGTTGCTATGGACCGGACGTTTTTGGACAAGATGTTGTCCGTGGATACGGAGCTGTCCATGTACCGATGGCACCGGGGAAACACACAAGAATTATTTCAATGTTCGTCCCTGAATCTACCTCAAAACTTCAGAAATTCACAAGGTTAGTGAATTTTAATGAGAATAATAGTAAGATAGTAGTGAGAAAAGCAATATGGTACAGGCTGATACATAGACGCATGATGCGACCATACTGGCTTGCGAGTATGCTGAACTTGGATGACAGAAGAAAGCTGTGACCAAGGTCAAGTGAAACCTCCAGCACTGGCGAGGAGTTCGGCGTCCTCAGTCACTTACTCACGTCAAGGATCAGGGTGAATGCAGCATATATTGAAGTGAAGTGATCAAGCATACTTGCATGTGCTGTAGTGCTAAAGAAATCTGTGCAAGTGAAGCGGTATTCTAACCCTGAACCTCTCAGTGAGCATATATAACTTGCCATCGGCTTTATCTGTTCGGCATAGACTCCAAGACCCTGTTAGGTAGTATAGAATCCAAAATATAAATATAACTTCATTTCATGTAAAATAATAATTACAATTTGCAACCTTTTCCGGAATTTGTATTCTTTATTAATTAACAGATGTGTATATATTATCTTACAGTTGGTTTCTGGGGAGGCGTCCTGAGTTTGTTGACCCCAAGGTCGTTGCTCAAGGTGAAGGTCGTGATGTCACAAGAGTGAGGAGTCAAGGTCATGTCAAGGTGAGTACAGGAAAGGTTTTTTATATTATTCTGTTATGTTTCAAAAGAGATATTACAACATGCATAGAAAACTATGATTACAATTAAAACAAAAAAATTGACCCTGTTATCCCGAGCAACTTGCCTGCTGACCCCCATTTTTACCCCGAATGAAATATGTTGAGGCTTCAGATATTTATGATGAGCGATCAATCCGTTTGAATATGATTGAAATTGATTTTTTACATATTGCTTCAAAGGTATGGCCATTAAATGAATCTTAGCTGTTGAACTAGTTCAGTGCTTCTCAACTGGTGCCGCCAGGGGGCCACGAGCAGGCTATGTTTGACTCTTTCTTGCCGGATAACGCCATTACGTCTTGCATTTTTTTGACGACAGGGGGCCACGGGTATTGAGGATCTCGGTAGGGGGGCCACGGACCATGAAAGGTTGAGAACCATTGAATTCTAGTTTAAAATGATAACACGCATTACGTACTCTTTATTTGTGGCAGTAATTGCGGAAATTTATTTGCCTACTCTTCCCGCACACTTCTTGCCTCATCTAAATATCTATATTCCATATTGCCTCATCCATATTTTTTTGTAATTAATAGTCATGGTTGTCACTGCATTGCATCTTGCAATGTCATAAACCATTCAGTTGGTTTTGGTGTCATGCCATATTCTTATATACTGACCACTGTTTTCCGAATTTTGTATCTCAAAATGATGAAAAATAAAAATTCTATCTATATATCTAAATATTGACGTCGGACCGGGACAAAATTACCTTCAACGTTCAAAAATTGTTATGTTTTCGTCAATTTAGAAGAATACAATATGAAATAAATAATTTGGCCAGATCTGAAGTCGTATCCAAATTATTATCGCTATTGAAATATCCAATATTAGAAGTATATAATTAACGGTTGACTGGTAAAATTTTGTACCAGTTAACCATTCATGAAATTGACAGAAATTAACACCCTGTGCAAAAGTTTTTCGATTTTTCTGTTTCAAAAAAATTCATTTTTTGACTCCCGAACCCCACACTAAATTTACCCAGCTATTCATTTTTTCAGGTAACTTTCAATATTATAACCAGAGACTTGAAGAAAATGGGATATGATGTAACCCCAGGGGAACCCACTGGATACGATGCTTCTATTGCTCACCCTTCCTCTGTCGCAGAGCAATTGTCTTAACGCGACACTTATATTGAATAGAAGAGACTCGAAGAATTCCACTGTATTTCTATACTTTCACTCTTCCATGGTGTGCTGCAGCGTTACGAGTGCATAGTAGTGGGTGGTGTTGGGGTGCATTTGATTGCTTTACAATGGCACTCATTTAGAATGGATAGTTGCTTTAAGCATTGCTATTGCACATCCAATTGATCCATATATATTTACTTTTTGATAGCATTTACTTGATGGTATTTCTAGAATTAGGGTGTTTTTATATATATACCATATTTATTGGTGTATATAACGCCTCAACATACAGTCCTTTATTGGCAAATAAATGATAAAAAGGTAACATTTAGTTCTCGTATGTAATGTCTCATTTTGAGTCTTCCATTTCAGTTTATCGTTCTGCATTTTACGGGCTTCCTTAATGATGTCATAATACCGTTAAAACTTTAAAAATTGAAATAAATTTTCAGCCGATCTAATACTCCAACTATCAACAAATATATACTATTACCCAACCCTACCCTAACCAATACTTATGAAGTGAACCAAAGTTAACGATACCACTAATTTATTTCATTTTTATATAAAACTTGTAAAAGGTTCACTATATTCATAAAAAAATATATATATATTCATATATTCTGTTTCAAATTCCTTTCTGAAAAATCTCCTCATGAATTTCTATGCGATACGTGTGGTTCTATATTTTTCTATTATGAATTGGTGCTGAATTGTATTCTGTATAAGCTCGATCTTACGGCAGCAAATGTCATTTAAGAGGCAATATGGACCGATGGAAACATCAAAAAGAGTGATTTCTTAATGTATTATTGCCTCATTTTGATTCTTCCATTTCAGTTTATTGTTCTACAGGCGTTGTAATACCGTTAAAATGTTAAAAATTGAAAAAGATTTATCGAAGTACCCGCTGATCTAACCATCAACCTTTGAAAAATACTCAATTTCTATTACCTAACCCTATCATAACCAATATTATCGAAGTGGAATAAACTTAACGATACCCATGATTCCTTTCATTTTTATTTGAAACTTGTAAAAATTCAGCATACTGCAATTTACTGTGTATAATACCATTCATTTGTCACCAAAATATAAAAAATAAAATTTAAACTCCTCATACC
>JAUELA010069419.1:0-10576 GCA_031471845.1 Boltenia villosa | reverse complement strand
AACTAATAAGTAATGCTGATCTGTCAACTGTGTCAAGTGCTGACATGATTTATCAGTCCTATACAACTGCAGCAAGCCATGGCTCTAAGTTACAGGTTCAAATGTTGAAAATTAATCTGTCGGAATTAAAAAAATATATTCGGAACCAGTTCGAACGGTTCAAGCATACTCCTGTCAAATTTGCTCCGACTCCACAGCCCTGCTTAGAATCGTGCTTTTTTTCAGACCTTTTCCAGACCAAAAATGCAGCATACGTACACCAGTAACCTACACATGGTTGCAAAGTATTTCTTTACTCGAATAAATTAGATCAAATACATTTTCTAACATTAGTTTTTTATCATGCTCAAAATATTTTTGCCAGACCTCCAAAATTACAGCATAAGTACACAAGGTTGCAAAGTCTTTAATCATTTTTTCTTACACATTATAAAATTTGAATCTCAAAACAATAAACTTTCTTTTGTCTAATCACGGTGAATTTAAAAAAGTTTTGGTTGTACTATCTCTATAAATTTGCAACCCAACTTCTCGGAATATACAGTACACCGACTTAACTTCACTATTGACTTCACTATTGTGATCAAAAATCAATCAAATAACTCATGAAAAAAACATGCGATTTCAGGATTTTGTACTTCATTTGCTTGATAGAATTTTTTATTAGGATGATCTTTTGTTTTATTGTTCGTTGGTAAGTTATCAGTAAAATATTTTCTCGTTTTTGTAATTGTAAATCGGAAAAAAAGTCTCGTAAATTTTTTTAGTTAATGCCCGTTTCGGTGCACAATTTGTTTAATTTGAAATATTTTTATTATTTTTTAAAAATTAAATGGCAAAATTATGATGCCTATCACACAGGAGACAAGAGAATCATTTTACAGCAAGACACCGATGCTTGTTACGGACATTAATTGAAAAATAATATACAGGAAACGAAAGAGTGGATTATGGCAATCTCCACCTAGTGACGAAAATTCCAAAAAGCAGTATCTTTTGAACGATTTGAAATATTGTAACAAAAATGATGTTGATCTGAATAACTTTCTATATGCATAAATCTATCCAAATTTCATGCAGATCACTTTTTCATGGTTACAAAATTTCATTTTTTGCTTTGATTAAGACACTGCCTTTATTTTTCACCAGTAATGATTATTTTTCCCAGCTAAGCTTATGTCATATTTGCTTGTTTCTTGATTTTTTCTATAAAAATTTTTATCACTGCCTTTTGCGCTTTGGGAAACTTTTTTTGTATTATCAATCATCATTTACTTGGGAGGAAACTTTTTTGTATCATCAGTTATTTGGGGCATCCCTAAGACGGGAAAGTAGGAATCAAAACACTAATTTACTGAAGGTGCGGGAAACTAGCAATCCTAATTACAGTAGCTGCGGAAATACGGATATGATCTTAACACTAATCCTAAATCTAACCCGAACCTTCCTTAAATTAGGATTGCTAGTTTTGATTCCTGCTTCCCCATTTTCCCGTCTTAGGTAAATTAGCTATGTCCGTTATTTGTGCCATCTGTAATTGTATCTTTGTACCGTTTCTGATTCCATCATTTGTAATTTAGATATAAAAAGTAAAAGATATAAAAGGTTGGTGAAGAAAATTATCATCGTTTTCCTTGAAGATGGATGAAAGTGCGCAAGAAAGACTCAACGACCGAATCGAAGTCGCCGAAAACCTTCTGAAAAGGTCGAAAATTTTGGAGAATTTACAGGGGTCGATGAAATTAAGTAATAAAATTCGATCAGAGATTAGGTTCCTGACGAAAGTTAAAGACGGGAAAATTGAATGGAAGAAGGATCATTTGAAAAGCACAAACTTAACAAGTTTAGAAGCATTGTTGAACATCATAGAAAAGACCGAGAATAAATGCGGGATTCTGCAGACATTCCGTGCAAAACCGATAAAATCGGAGAATGAGGACTACATGGAAGATAAAACTGTATGTGCTGACATTGTAAGTGAAAAGGGGTCGGTTTGGATAAAAGTCATCGCACGAAGTAGTAAAGGAGTGCTATCTACGTACAAAGGGCGGGGTCAATATGGCGAAAAAAGTATAATTTCTCAAGCGGAACAGTTTCTAGAAGCTGCGGAACATAATCTTTTTGATTTTAAGCGTCCGAAGATATATTTCGTATTTTGCAAAGGTGTTCCAGAGCCTGTGGCGAAAGAATTGAATGAAATTGGGGTGGCAGTTGAGGGTAGGTTGGTTTCAGAAGATGGGGAGGATGTTTCTTTGGACCAGAATGAACTGATAACCCCAAAAATTCAAACTGAAGAAAAAGGGGTGGAGAACGTCAACTTAGATGTGACTGCCCTCTTGTGCATGATTTCAAACTTGTGCCATGGGAATCACGACTTTGTTTTCAATGTTCCAGTTTTGTCAAGTCAAGCGGCCGAAGAACAAAACGACCAAGTTTTACCTAAAATTGAACAATTTATCGAAAATAAGACATTACACGTCTGCGAAACTGCAGTGCAAAGCTTTAAAAGTATTGTTGAAACTGTAGGTGGCGCTAAAGAGAAAGAAAGAGCTGAAATATTGCTGAAACGTATCAATGTTGTGAAAGATCAGCCATCGGAAAGAGCGTTACTGCTGAAAACTAGCGGAAAGATCAGCAAACGTTCGAAAATTATTTTTGGTACTGGGGATAGTCTCAAAGCAGTCACAGTAACTGCAAACACCGGATTCGTGCGTGCGGCCATGCAGAGCGGAGTTCGGTTCAGTGTTTTTGAACATGAAGCTCGAGCGTTGACAGAAATCAAGGAAAAGACTGCGCAGAAAATAAAGAATGAAGAAATTAAAACACCTGAATCTTGATTCATTGGTTACTGATTTAGGAAGGGGTAACCCTATGGATATATATGAATATTTTGTATTGGTTGGCAATGATTTGTTCATATGTTGAAAATAACGTTTAATTAGTGTCTAAGCCTGTGAAATAATACTCAACTTCAAAATCCAATAAACTACAATATTTTCAGTGCGTGGTGGTGGGCAATATTTTGTTCATTGTTGGAAAAAAAATGTAATTAGTGACCAAATAATACCCAACTCAAACAAACAGATATAATTGAATGTGTTATTAGTGTAATGACCAAGCATGTGGAACCGGTGAAAAAATAACTAATTCCAAAAACATACCTAATTAATTAGATATTTCAGCAAACTTGATCGTTGTTCTGAAAAAATGAGTCTAACATTTTTTCCAAATTTTATCGACCACACGGCTTAACAAAAAAAATTACCGGATTCCAACTCAATGGGATTAACAGCACAAATGAAATCTTTTTGAAGCACACTTATATATTTTCATTCATTTATTGTATATTCTTTATGCTGTGTGTTTATTTCATGACATTTATTTATATTTTTGGGGAATAATATTGTTAAACACAATGAAATAATATTCAATTTATATTTATTTTTGTTGTTTTATTTCAGATACGATTGTAATAATATAATTCCAAGAAAAATACTATATTTGGCTCCACCAAGTGAGCGAAACATCGCCATGCGCTGGTCGTGGAAATCTAGAGAGTTGTGGATGGACAGGGGCCAGCGTTTCGTATCATCGGGTCTTATACTGCTCACGATTGGAAGTGGTATATATTTAGGCATGCTTGTTAAAAGGTTTGTATCTTTGCTAATATCGTTGTGTAATCTTGTGTTGGTTCCAGGGCTGCGGAGTCGTGGAGTCGGAGTCGGGAAAAAATGTACTGACTCCGACTCCTAATATGTTTGAACCGTTCGAACTGGTTCCGAATACACTTCTTGAATATATTTTAAAATTCAGACAGATTAATTTTCAACATTTCAACCTGAACTTAGAGCCATAGCTTGCTGCAGTTGTATTGGCCTGATAAATCATGTCAGCACTTGACACAGTTGACAGATCAGCATTACTTATTAGTTATTTACTATATTGAATAAAGGAGTCGGATGTTTGTAAATGGAGGAGTCGGAGTCGAAGTTTTATTTACCAACTCCACGAAACCTGTTGACAACGAATAGAATCAATGAATCTACTTCTTTTTCAGATCTTCCGATAGAAGAGCAGTAAGGAAATCGAAATACCTGGAAGGAACTCTTCCTCCTGTTAATAATGGCGAGGTTTCAAGATGAATTTGGGATAAAATGTTGTTATAATCACCGTGATTTTTTTGTGTCTTTCTTGTATTCTCTTTGGCGATGAAGAAAAATAAAATTTAAACAATTTATTCTATGTCCCTTTCTGTGACAGTTTGTTTCGTATTTTCTCTGTCAGAATTTGGGAATAAAAACATCGAAGCAAAAACGAAATTTGTAGTATTTTAAAAAATAATAAAATATGATTTAAACAATTTATTCGGTGTCCGGTTGTCGAATGGGTAAAGCCGTCGGCTGGTCATCTATGCTCACCTAAAGGTTCTGGTTTCGAATCTCGGCTTCACCTGCACAGATTTATTCGGCACCTACACGATGCATCGCACGCTCGTTGATCACCTCACTTCAATATATGCCGTGTTCACCCTTGAGCCTTGACTTGAGTAAGTGACTCGGGACGCTGAACTCCTCGCCGTTTCTTCCGCTATCCAAGTTCAGCATGCTCGCAAGCCGGCATGGTCGCACCATGCGTCCATGTACAAGCTCGCTACGGCTTCCCGGTGAATCCGAGGGTAAATATGATACATTAGTCGAAAAAAGAAGAATTTTGAAGAAGTTTGACAGTGGGGGAGGGGGAGTTCAAGATTTATTGACGTCAACAATGTCATTTTCATGACGACTCGATTTTTTTCATGAATTCAGTGTTAAAGTCTATGTGAAATTTGTAAAACAAGTAAAAAAATGTATTGAAATTAATTTGTAGATTTTTTAATTTCCATAATTCTGTTTTTAGCATAAATTTAGCCGTATAAAATATTGTTTGTTTGTAGGGAGCGGTAACATTTTTTGACATAATTTCATTATGGGGGTCACTGAAAGTTTAGACAGATGTTGACAAGGGGGAGGGGTAACAAATTGCCTAAAAATTGTTGACATAATGGACGTACCATTTGTATTTCGATCCAATACATAATTATTGCACTCATTCCGGACAAATTCCCCTGCATGACGTGTCAATTCCTAGCTAATATGTAAAAATCCTGTTATTTTATTTAATAAAATTTTGACTTTTTATAAAATGATTTGAATATTTCATTCGGATGAAAAAAAATTTTAAAAATGTTAACGAAGATTTTCCCTTTTTCTTTTATTTTTTTTATCAATTTAAAATCAAGCAAACCAAAGATACGGGCGAAAAAAAAATCGCGCGAAATATTGCTGATTTCTTTATTTACAGAGAAAGAATGAACACCTTGTCGCGACTAACGCCTGAATATTACATATCTTATATTATTTTATGACTTCGTTGAAATATTTATCTAACTCTGTTGTTGTGATAAGACAACTGAACGATGCCACCGAAATAATAAAGAAACGTAATATCAGTCATATCTTTATCCTCGCGGTTGCATTTGATAAGTATTAGTTATCGCGTTACCGCGACTAAGATATATAATTTTATCTTGGTTTCAGCGCTAAGAAAACATTTATTATTAGTCCTTATATTACATAGCCTTGTTCGAACACAATAGATAGTTAGCATTTTTATTTTTCGTCATTTGAAAACAGCGGTCAGTATAGAAAAATATGGTATAAAAGCTTTATTTCGCAAGCTTTCGATAGATCATAACAGCTAGTGTCTTCAGACGAAGCATAATAGGTGGCTTAATAACAAGAACGATATTATATCAAGTAGTTTAATTTAGTTACGAATATAGGACAATGACATTCAGCTTGATCGAAAATGACGTCATAAATAAACTGTTATTGGCGGGAAATTACTGAACCGGAACGAAATTGCAGATACTGTTTGTATGCTTTTGCGTTTCATTGTGCAGCAGATATATTCACAATTTTATGTTTAAGTAATTACAATTGTGGGGTTGAGGAGAGCTCCGTGATATAATTATGGTTCTAACGCTAGATGCTGAAGTACTGTGTCAATAGCGTAAAATTAAACAGGAGGAGATTTTCATCAAAATTTTGGTTAGGCTGTATAATGACCAGAAACAAATTCTATCGGGCAAACCTAATTTAAGGATTTTCGGAGTTAAGGATTTTGTTTCATCTTAATACAAATTAGAATTAGTAAATTCAGTATTCGATAGGGAGGAGGGTTAGGGTATGCTTAGGTAATAGATATATTGATTTTAAATCAGTGTCGGTCTGTAACTTGCGGGTTAAGGGTTTATAGATAAGCATTAGTCTAATTCTCAGAGAAATTTTTGTTCATTTTATATTAGAGTCCCTAATTTTGGGCAACTTCCACATTATGGAAACATGCTTGTGCTGTCCACTTTGCCCTTATTAGTATGTTATCATTGATCGCCGATGATCTTCCTGTTCGCTGGTCCTCATCTCGCTCTAGCAAGACCACGGGTTGCCAACTGTGAGAAGGGTTGTAAAAAAAGCAAATGTCAAATGGAGCAACATTTTTTATATATTATTCCCTAAACCTCGACAGCCATGGAGTTTTATCTTATTGTCATATACATTTTATAAAACCTGATAATTACTTGTTACAGATCTTAGAATTTCATTACAAAAATGTCTCAAGCTGTAGTGACAAATTATTTTACCAAGAAACGTCGAGGGGGATACATACAACCCTCTAAAAGACTGAAACTTTCAAACGAAGCAGCAGTTTTGTCGAGTATCGACATCGCTGAAGCAACAACTAACAAGGATATAATAGTACAACCAGACGTTGTAGTAAAACAAATTCGACAAGCGAGAACACAGAGCACAAGGAAAAAGTCAACACCACCAACACAGGCTCGAAGAAGTTCAAGGAGAACAAGGAAAAATTCAGGAAATAATAAAGAGCCATTGTCATTGGATGGTGAGTTTGGTGGTCATATTACACTAATTTTGTCACCAAAATATTAAAAATTAAAATTTTAAACACTTGATATTCCTGTCTAAGAAAATAATGTGTATTTTACACAGAAAATTATGGCATTTAGGTAAAATGGTTGAAGCCTGAAATAAAGGTAACCAGGCAAAATTTTTTAAAAAATTGCCAAATGGAATTCAAAATAAAAAATATATATTATTCCCCATTCCCCAAACCCTAATCATATTTCATACCCCTAATCCATTAACTGAGAAGTGCTGATCCGTGATATGACGTGATTAGTAGGAGGTCGGTGCCCAGCATATCCAGCAACGAGCCAGTGAGGATAAGAATAAGAAATAAGTAACAATTATATTTTTCAGGATATTTCAGTCAAAATCTGGACCCTGTTCCAGAATCTCTTGATGACATCACACTCAGGCTGTCTCCCTCCTCTTCCAGTGGGTCATCTTTGTCCGGATCTGAGGGGGAAGGGTCAGAGGTCATCACAGCTGCCCAGGATGATCACGATATTCCTGTCACACCCTCTAAGAGACAAAGAGTGAGTTGAACATGATATTAAAAAAAAAAAATGGTACTTGTGTGGATCCGTCACCCTTTTTTCTCCTTTTTCCAAATACGATGTAAAATGTTTAATTTGCCAGTATTGAAATAAATTCAGCATTAGTTAAGAAGGAGGGTTATGGCAGGGTTAGGTAATAGCTATTTTGGTAATATGATGTTTCTTAAATTATGTTTTTTTTTTCAACGCTGGCAAATCATATTATCAAAATAACTATTACCTAACCCTACCCTAACCCTCCTCCCTAACTAATAATGAATTTATTTCAATACGGATATATTACATATTTGTGGAAAAGGATAAAAAAATAAAGACAACGAATAACCCACAAGTATTATCAGATGACAAAATCAATTTATCAGTTATGTTGTAAACTTTTTTAAATCATGGTGAATATTTTCGAATATATTCCAAGTTGTGTTTTTGAGGAAATGGAAATCAACTGAAACATAGTTAAAAAGAGGGATAATTCATTAGACAAAACGAGTAGCTATGGTAAAATCGAAGGAGCAAGGGTATTATTCTGACGACCTTATGAAATGAAAGTTACCGAGGTGAAACCTAGTTGAAAATGCAAGCTCCAAGAATATTTCCGACCATATTACAAAAAAATAGAGGAAAAAAGTTTGAATGTAGAAATTGGTGCCAGCTATTTACATTCTCGATTCAAAGTCATGGAGTTGAACAAATTTGGGTCTGATTTGGAGCCTGTAATTTTTCATTCTGTTAACCTTTTTAATGAAACTGAAATCTATTGATTAAACCACACATAACATTGTCAATTTTGTTAAGAGTGTGTTCTACGATAACATAGTTCTAATTCTGCCTTTTCGATGTAGTATTGTGTTGTATTTTGTTACATTTGGCTTCGTAAAGCTAAACTATGGATGAATAACTTTCAAAATTTTAAAACAGAAAAAGCAAGATGATGAAACTTTGACCTTGAGACAGAAGAGAGGTCGAATATCTCCGAAGAAGAACAATGGATTTGAGTTTAGTACGAAAGAGAGATCTGCGTCTGGTGAATTGTTGCCGGATCTTGAGTTTAAACCCACTAGAGGGAGTAGGAGAACAGCCAGAAAGAAACTTCTCTCATCTACAGATCAAGGTAAAATTAATATGTTGATTTGAAAAATATAAATTTGCTAAGACAACTGTCAAAGATTTTCTGAAATGAATATCATGCAATTTCTAAGTCACTATTTCTTGCATGCACAAATAGAATTATTTATTTTTAAATTTTTAAATGATGCTTACAACAAATTGTTCTTTCTCTATCCCTGTAAATCAGCATGCAGCGTCCACAACGATGTTCAACACATGCTCTTGAATGCAGTGCTGTATAATAAAATAATTATTCTCACAAAAATATTGACATTGTGCAGTAAACTTTTTCTTATTGTTACATATTTATTGCCATCAAATGTTTCAGAAATGATTGGTCTTGAAATAATGTTGATTCGCATGCATAAAATCTATGTGCTATGAAATACCATGCAGAAAACTGTTTATCCTTACTCTATGCTTCTGATTCTAGAAGTGTAAGCCACAAGGAAGCTCAAACGAGAATTCTAAAATTCTAAAATAATATTGAAGACATGATCTTGCCTGTACACTTTTTTTTGTATTTTGCACAATACGAATCTAAATCTTTTACAGAAGAATCCAATAAAGAAGAAAGTAATGAAGAGAAATCATCAAAGAAAGACAATTCTACGACAACTTCAACCAAAGCCTCCAAAAATATTAAAATCAATCAAAATATAGAAGCTTCAAAGATAGAAGAAACTTCTGAGCGAAAAACTCGAAAAAAGGCGACAAGAAAAGGACAAAAAGAAGAAATTGAACAATCAAAACCAGTCCGGAAAACCAGGTCTCGTAAAAACGCAGAAAATAATGAAGAAAATGTTTCAGAAAAATCTGATACAATTAAGAAAAGTGAAAAGTTGGCGAAAAAACTTTTAGCAAAGAAATTGGTAAGTTTTGGGACTAGAGCTGTTAAATGGTCAATGGTTAATATTAGCCGTTGAACTCATTAGTTAACAGTTCATAAAATTTTAACCAATTTAACCGATGCTACATTGGAATTGATAATTCACAGTAATCGTGAAAGCAATGTATTGCCGCTGCATGCCCCAGTATTCAATGCTAACTTTCAAGACAAACTCGTCATTTTTGTATCGGTATTGCCCGATCATCAAGAGAAAATGCTGAACGTCACGTAAATATTTTAAGTGGACCGGGACAAAATCAACTTCAACATTCAAAAAAAAAATTTTTCTAATTAATTTAGAACAATACAATAACAAATAAAAAAATTTGGGCGGATCCGAAGTAGTATCCTAATAATTATCACCATTATAATATCCTACATTAGATGTATAAATTAAAGGTTGACTGGTAAGATTTTGTACCAGTTAACCAACGGTTCATGAAAATGACAGAAATTAACAGCCCTAGTTGGAGATATCATTGAATTTCTGGATCTTGAAGATCCAACTAACTCAACTCAAAATCTTACAAATACACTAAAGATATTTTCTTCTTCCAGGATTCTCCAGACTCTGTGAAACAAGCTCTGAAGGGCTCGAACAAGCTGAAAGATCTTCAAGAAACCTTGATGAAAATGAGAGATCAGAAGAAGAAAATACAGGAGAAAGAAAAGATGAAGCAAAAAGAAAAGGTCAAAGTTCACAAAGAGGTTAAAGTTCACGAGAAAAGAGAGTTCGCGTATGAGACATTGCATAACCTTGCGCAACAGGTCCCGAAAGGATTACCGCTACCTTTTAAATATAAGGTTAGATATTATTATATTTTTCGACTTTGACCTTTCAACTTTGAACCCATCCACACTGCTCAAAGAATTTAGTACTCTTGAATCAGTGCTTCTCAAACTATCTGATGTGGCGGATCAGCAGGTTTTCTTCCAGTGTGCCAGGTACCGGTACAATATTTGTGCTACATTATTGTTTGTTTATGATCCGAGAAATTATTCTTTGATCATCCGTAAGTAATTAATTAATTTGTATAGGCCCCAGCGCTCTCTCGCATTTT